>BSQZ01000056.1:4132500-4239032 GCA_033239005.1 Lamellibrachia satsuma
CTGCTGCTGCTGGAGGTTGTGGTGGTAGTGGTCACGGTTGCATAATGAGTTATATATATATATATATATATATATATATATATATATATATATATATATATATATATATATATATATATATATATATATATATATATACTCCTATACTATTGATTTTTGACCTCTCTGTCTAGATGATCACCCCTTAAAAAGAATTTTGACCGCTGGTGGTGACTACTACTATATGACTGATATAGTTAGGTGTATAGTGAGAATTACAGTTAATATTACAGTGAAATATATTGTGAGAAGTACAGATATGGGTACAGTTAAGGGTGTGGTGAGAATTATATTTATGGGTACTGGTAGAAGTGTTGTGAGAATTACAGTTAGGAATGTTGTGAGAATTATATTTCAGGTTACATTTAATGGTACAGTGAGATATACAGTTAAGAGGGAGTGCAGTTACTATATGTTCTAGCAGTGTAATCTGGGTAGAGTGAATATGTATTGTAGCTCTGTGATGTGGGTGCAGTGACTATGTATTCTAATTGTGCATTGAGGGTGTAGTGACCATGTATTCTAGCTGCGTTCTGGGGGTGCAGTAACTGATTATTATGTATATGTACTGGGAGTGCTGTAACTATATGTTCTATCTGCGATCTCTTGGTACAGTGACATATATTCTAACTGTCTAACTGACCATGTAGTCTATGTGTTCTGGGGTTGCAGTGACCATATTCTACATGTGTATTCCTTCTAAATGTTGTATTGTCTATGCATTCTACCTGTGTTCTGGAGGTACAATGCCTTTGTATTGTAGCTTTATACTGGTGTGCAGTGACTTTGTATTCTGGCTGTATACTGAGGATGCAATGACTATGAATCCTAACCGTGTACAAGTAATGTAGCGACTATTTGTTCTAACTCTGTACCGGGGGTACAGCTACTGTATTCTAAACAATGACTATTTTGTATTCTTGCTGTGTAATCAGGGTGTAATGAATATGTATTATAAATGTGTAGTGGGGGTGCAGTTACTATGTGATCTAGCTGTGTGCTGACAAATACAGCAAAAAGTGCAGTTGTAGGTGTGGTGCGAATTAGAGTTAGGGGTACATTAGGTTTGTGGTGATACTTGCAATTAAAGGAACTGTTAGAGGTATGGTGATAATTACAGTTATGGGAATGTTGAGAATAACAATTAAGGTATGGTGAGAATTAATGGTAAGTGTATAGTTAGGCGTATGCTAATAATTACAGTTAAGGGTACAGTAACACACTCCTATTTATTCCCGCTATCTGCATCAGTCACGTTGTTGTGCCCCACCACTAACAGGGCTGCCAACCGACGCTGTCTCCACTCGAACGTGTCTCGACATGTCCGCGTAGAACGGTTGTCTGTAACCGACAGTTACTTTTAATAGTGCCGTCATCGCTTTATAATTTATAATATATAATATAAACTTAGCAATGTTGTCAGTATTTTCACTTGATGGTAGTACATATTCATCTACCTTTTCAATATAGCGTTATTGGCAGGTTGCTTTTTAATGTTATACTAATAAAGACATGATAAGTACAACGGTTACATATACGTCTTGTGACCTACTTTAACACATACCGTACCGGTAATAGCTACACTGCTTGCTTGTTGCAAGGCGCTGGGTCAATCCGATCTGCGGTCTGGTATGAACGCGTCGCCTATTTATAAAAAAAGTACGTCTACTGTTAAAAAAAACCGCCTCCTCTCACTCGCTGTCTGTAGGTCGACCACCAGTCCATAGTTTTTTAAATAATTTTGATGGCAGTAATAAATAATGGAAGTCGATACGACAATTAAATTTCCAGTCAGAGCCCATGGCTATCATATATATATATATACATACCGTCACGTGACAATGATTCGTGATTGCGTGTGTGATGATAATGACATGCCTACAGACATAATGATCACGTTATGATGTCCGCTTTTAAAATATGAACTTTATCATGTTATTCGGCTTTTAAAATATGAACTTTATTATATTGCTTCGACTTTTAAAATACGAACTTTATCATGTTGCTCAATAACATACGTGTGCACTCGTCAATACCGTGTTTTGTTCCTTTCTAGTTTCCTCGTCAGACCCTTTGAACCCTGTCCATGAATAATGTTCGCTCTGCCGTTGCAGCCGCTGCTCCTTTACGTCGGATGACCTCTGACCCCTCTTAGACCACTCCTCCATTTACCATATCACAATTTTTTACTTTAGTGAAACGGGATCACTTACGAAGAATAATAACAAAATCGAAGACCGGTATCGGCGCCAGCCTCACCCTGGATTTCAGGGATAAAATGGATAATAACAACTTTCATTTTGGCGTTGGTGTATTCCAAAAAACATTATCATAACATTGCAAGACATTGCTGAACATAATTTCCCGTTGTGCTTGTCAAGCATCCGGACCAAACAGTCTTGTTTCTCACGGCTGTATAATATATTGCATTATTATATACTGCGCTCGTAGATTTGCTTGATGTCGTTAAGCTTCACGTATACACTTGACAGAGGTAATCGTTGGGGGGACCATTTCAGTCACTTCAGATAATTTTCGTACAATGCTTCTCTATACCCGGTCAACTGTCGCCTTCAGGTGAGGCTCAGTAGGGTACACTCACTGATGTTGTTGGCTCAACTTTGTGAGTCTCACTCCTGTCCACTCCTTGATGTTGTCAACCCAATAGTGTGAAGCTCAGTACTGTCCACTCCTTGATGTTGTTGAACCACCTATGTGATGCTCAGTCCTGTTCACTCCTTCATGTTGTCAATCCAACTGTGTGATGCTCAGTCATGGTCCACTCGTTTATGTTGTCGACCCAACTCTGTGATGCTCAGTCCTATCCACTCTTTTATTTTGTCGACCCAGCTCTGTAAAGCTCAGTCCTGTCCACTCCTTGATGTTGTCGACCGAACACTGTGATGTTCAGTCCCGTCACACCTTGATGTTGTCGACTCTACTCTGTGATGCTCAGTCCCGTGAACTCCTTGATGCTGTCGACCCATCTCTGCGAAGCTCATTCCTTTCCACTCTTTGACTTTGTTGACCAAACCATGTGATGCTCAGTCCTGTCCGCTCCTTGATATTGTCAACCCAACTGTGTGACGCTTATTCCTGTCTTTCCTTGATGTTGTCGAACCAACTCTGTTATGCTCAGTCCTGTCCACTCATTGATGTTTTCGACCCAACTCTGTGATGCTCAGTCCTGTCCACTCCTTGATGTTGTCGACCCACCTATGCGACGCTCATTTCTGTCCACTCCTTGATGTTGTCGACCCAACTCTGTGATGCTCAGTCCAGTCCACTCCTAGATGTTGTCTACCCAACTCGGCGAAACTCAGTCATGTCCACTCGTTAATGTTGTCGAAAGAACACTGTGATTCTCAATCCTGTCCACTCTTTGATGGTGTCGAACCAGCTCTGTAAAGCTCAGTCCTGTCCACTCCTTGATTTTGTCGACCGAACACTGTGATGCTCAGTCCCGTCCACTCCTTGATGTTGTCGACCCTACTATGTGATGCTCAGTCCTGTCCGCTCCCTGATGTTGTCAACCCAACTGCGTGACCCTCATTCCTCTCCTTGATGTTGTCGATCCAACTCTGTGATGCTCAGTCCCGTTCACTCCTTGATGTTGTCGACCAAACTCTAAGATTCCCCGTCCTGTCCACTCCTTTCACAGAGTTTACTCTCGTACAAACTGCCTGTTCAGCGCCTCACGCCACACACCCAACCTGGAAGAAAAATGGTAAGTGGTAGGTTGTCTGTATAAAGTGTTGGCAGATTAGCCAATCACAGTGACCGATGACGACCGGTGACGACCGGTGACGACCGGTGACGACCGGTGACGACCGGTGACGTCCGGTGACGACCGGTGACGACCGGTGACGACCGGTGACGAACGGTGACGACCGGTGACGACCGATGACGTCCGGTGACGTTTAAAAGGGGCGGCTCGTATTAATCAAAAAACTGTTCGCGTTGTCGTCGCGGGGGAGGGATGTCGTATACCTTATAGTTGTGTGGAAAGAATTCAAATATTCTGAAAGAGACTGTACGACAAAGGTTAATATTCTGGTGGTGAGTTCGAATTCCATAGGAATTTCGTCATTTTCTGTGTTACGGTTTTTTATAACGATGTTATATTAGTAACGTAATAAATGCGTTGCGCGTACGTGCGATGTGCAAATTATGTGAATGTTTTGTTTACTGTCGTAATTAAGCTTACATATAAATAATGCTGACATTTTGTAGGCGTGCCCGGGGGGCCATGGCGATGGTTCGTACATTAACCAAATATTTTAAATTCCCGATGGGTGGGGTACTGCATCGAAAGTGGACGTTTGACATAAATTACGTAACTCAGAACAATAGTTACGTGCAATTGTTATCTACGAGAAAATATAGACAAACGTTCGGTGGACGTTAGTTCAACGGGCGATAGTTTAGCTGCAGTAACCGTTGGTTCTACGGGGGAATGCAGGCGTTGTGAACGCTGCACATTTAGTAACGGTGCTGCTGGCAACATTCATGGCGGACTATGCTCATGATTGACGTTCTGACGTCAAACACCATATAAGGTGTGTGCGATTTCGCTTGGCTGCGTTAGGTTCTGGTTAGTCAAGACTACTAGTACAGTTTTGGTAAGCAACCCTCTCTCTCTCTCTCTCTCTCTCTCTCTCTCTCTCTCTCTCTCTCTCTCTCTCTCTCTCTCTCTCTCTCTCTCTCTCTCTCTCTCTCTAACGCCGTTGGTTGAGCCGCCACACCAGAAACATGTGAGTAAAAAGTTTACAGATTCGTCCACGTTGTGTTTAAGATTACCTTTACGATTACGAATTCGCATTGGGTAATACCGATTGCAGGGGCATTCTCTTTAATATCCCAAATGTGATTGTGCTTGGAACAGCTCGGAGTACACCAACCGAAACGAAAGGGACCAACTGTGACTTTCCATGTATAGCACTATTCCTGCAGTGGATGACATATTTACGCGGTGTTTCGTTAATTACGGATCAACGTAACGGGCCAACGTAACCAATATAATTTAATCTGCACCAAAGCTGTGTTCACACAGACTTAGGACACAGGAAGGAGTTGCAACACTACTATTTTTTCGAAATTCACACCCATTATGCTTTCTACAAAAAATCAAATAACCCTTCGTATTTATTACGTAGAATTGTTCGCAAAGTTATGCGAACAATTACATGTAATTGTTCGCAATGTCATCATGTTTCTTTTGAACGATTTTTCCAAGTTACATAAACCGTCGCTAGACACTAATATAATTAGTATTACGACGCAGTTTAGAGAGTTGGATTCCAATGTTATTTGCACAATCAAAGTGTTAAATAAAACTACCTGGTATCACACATAGACGACAACCAGCAGTCCACAAATAGAATCCCTCCGCTGTACGACCAGCAATCCAAACTTTCTTTAATTTTAGCAGTCTTTGCAACAACTCCGATCGAAGTTTGGCGAGATCTTCATTTACGAAAAAAAATGTGAAGCCACCGACGTTGTGTTGTGAATATCCAAGTTGCCCGGACATATGAAGATAGAATCACTTCGACTCTCACCCCCGAGTAGGACAATAACCGTGCTGGGGTGTTCTTGGGGAACTTGGCGGCCGGTGGATCTACTTCACGAGCCAGCAATGGAGGTGTCATTTTAGTCTTGTCATTTAAATCCTTTTTGTTGGTGTTCGATCGTATTTTCTGCTTTATCTAAGACTTTATTCAACTGTTCAACTTAGACGGTCCATCAATCTAATGTATAGGCAGCGTATTAACCCTAAAGGATTAGATAATCTAAAATCGGTTTACATTTTTTTCAAGTCACCAACAGTTGAATGAGGAGCTAAGGAGGATAAGCGAAAACAAAAAGGTGGGTCTTCATATGATGTCGGAATGTTATTTTAATTTATAGACTTAATCCTAACAATGAGGGAGTTCCACCTGGTTTGAGCGGCCCTATTTCCATCATTTGTTTTAACTCTGGAAATAAAATACACTAACTGATGATCGACGCTGCCTACGTTTTCCTGCATGAGTGAACAGCGAATATAAACACAATGGTTGCTTAGATGAACAGATGATCCAGAAGAATCATATTACCGGGTTTACACAATCATCTGACATTCTTAACTAACCTCAATATGGTCCAATATTAACTAAATGCATTGATACAACGCGCTAAACACATTGCTATATTTTACTGATATGTCAACAGAGGTGTACATGAGTTTTAATTATTTTCCATAATTATAAGAGATAATTTTATGTCAAATGCGTTAAACAAATGTTCTCTCCAGAACATCGGTTTAGCGCATGTAAAAACATTGTTATTTCCCAATTTTCCATTATGTAAGACACATTATTCAATATTTGGAAGCAAACTAAATATTCGATGATCGTACAATATAATTTAATTGTTTTGTAATAATACAGTTCGAACTATTTACCCTATTATAATCTTCTTCTATCAGTCATAACCCATGAGGGCCGTTGACAAAATATGTTATATAATATTATGGTAAGTTATATTTTATGACAAATGTCTTCTACATACTTTAAGATCATTACGATTACCGTTACGATTCCCCCAGGGGAATACCGATTGCTGTGACAATATCGTTAGTTTATCAAATTTCTCGTTACACCAACCGAAACAAAATATGACCAACAGTGACGTTCCATGCACAACGCTATTCCGGCAGTGGAAGCCATATTTACGCAGATTGGTTCGTTAATTACAGATCAACTAACTAAGTGTGTTCACACATACATAGGACGGATAGTTACCCCAGGAAAGAGTTCAACTCTTTTTTTTCTCGAAATTCACCTCTTTGCGCTTTCTACAAACAATATAATTACCCTTTATAGTTATTACACACATTTGTTCGCAACGCTATGCAAACAATTACGTACAACTGTTCGCAATGTTATTCGTCTTTTCGATTTTTCCAAGTTACGTAGACCTTCGCTAGACACTAGTATAACTGCCAATATTCCGTCCCCGACATACATAGATAGTATTACGCACACGATAACAGCTCTCATGAATGTAAGTACACCAGCCTGCCTTCTTCGACTGAAGACATCCTTGAAAAAGTTGGAAGTGGGTTCAACTCCATCAGAAAACCATTCATCAGCAAAACAAAAATATATGTTTCCAATGTGACGAGTTGTTCCTCAAAGCAGCAAGATGATCAGAATATGGATCAGAATTTGTATTACCACATTTTACTGATATGACTTTGTTCCCCCAAATATTGCGCACTCGTCAGATAGCATTCAACTCTAATTTTATGTCTGATGATCTTCTGGCACAAATCACACTGCAAGGTCGGTGTGGCGTCTTACATACAGTCACATACACCGGGCTAGCAATGCCTCATGTCGTCCGTTGCTATATCAACGAAGTTGCTTATGGTGATGCCAGGTATCGATGCGAACATGTCTTTTCGTGGTTTCAGGCGTGTACGAAACAGAGATCTACAATGATATAGAACAAGCTCAAATGTTTGATGACATTGCACATACATGTGGAAAGCCATGGCCGTCCTCGTGGGGTTCTGGGGGTTCAAAGAAACCCCCTTTTTGAAAGAACCACCAAGAAATCCCCGACTATTCGTGTACGCCCGACCCCCTTAACAAAACTCGAGGGCGGCCCTCAAAGGAGTGACTGGTTAAAGTTGGTACATGTGGCCAACTAATGCGTGCAGGACTCTGAAGGCAGGGCATCACTATGGTAATTTGACTACACTGGATCAGTCACCAGTCCCAGTACAGTAAAGGTGTTTGCAATGTGATGCGTATTTTCTAAAATTGTTCCAAGTTACGTAAACCGTCGCTAGGCACTACTATAACTGCCAGAATTCCGTCCTCGATGTTATGTACATAGTATCACGGCGACGCTCACACTCGGATCGGACAATAACCGTGCTGGGGCGTCCGTGGAGAACCTGTGTGGCAGCAGTAGAGCTACCGTTGCGGTGGCCCGTTGCCATGTTGACATTTGAGGTGCAGCTTTTTTTTACGTGATCACTCACCCGGAACGACCACACCGGCAGCAGCAATTTTCCTTTGAATAACAGCTCGGGTCGTTTTTATAGAGCGCCCACGACGTCTTGATCCTTATTACAGCAACACAAACAGCGGCGTCTGTGTCGACAGGCCTGTAATAGGGCGTTTTCACGTAAAGGATAAAATGTTCGTTCCACGTAGCCTAAACAATTACAGTGTACACATGATTTGGTTCATCTTATTTCCCAACATCATAAAGCTAAGAGGATGAGCGAGTACAAAAAAGATGATGTCGGAAAGTTACTGTATTTCCTGAAGGCTAACAATGAGAGAGTTCCACCTGGTCTGAGCGGCACTAGTTCTGACATTTGTTTTAACTCTGGGAATATTATGGGGTTTACAAAACCTGATTAAAATTATATACAATTCCAAATTGACCTCATTATTTTTCAATATTAACTAAATGCGTTGACCAAACAGACAAAATACGTTGCTATGTTGTCTTGACACTTCAGGAATCGCTGAACCATGCACGTTTTCAAGTCAATGGCACATATAAATCAGTCAATGATCCATTCCTATACCTCATAGGCAATGACATATGCTCAGTCGTCCACTGGTTACGCAATACCAACAAAATATGTTTTGTTTTCCATTAGTTACACATATGAATGGACGCTGTGTGTTGTACATTTATCAAGTAGAGTGGGATCAGTACATACCCACATGAAACAGTTCAACTTCTTCTTTGTATTAATGATTTGTCATTGCTTGTTCCAGCACGCTCATAGTCTGAGTGCATCACCCTAGACTGGTAATTCCCACAAACCATGTCATTGTCAGCTGCTAATGCACACGACAATAACTGCTATAACTGTCATGCGCAGTGATGACGAGTCTAGTCTCTTCTGGGTGGAGGTTGAGTCAGTGCTAAACAAAGTGATGACGAGTCTAGCCTCTTCTGGGTGGAGGTTGAGTCAGTGCTAAACAAAGTGATGACGAGTCTAGCCTCTTCTGGGTGGAGGTTGAGTCAGTGCTAAACAAAGTGATGACGAGTCTAGCCTCTTCTGGGTGGAGGTTGAGTCAGTGCTAAACAAAGTGATGACGAGTCTAGCCTCTTCTGGGTGGAGGTTGAGTCAGTGCTAAACAAAGTGTCCCCCAAAGATAAAACAGTCTGTTTTTTCAATTGGAAGTGGATTCAACACGAGAATTTCTGAACACTCCAGATATGCATAGAAAACGAGGCACCAGATATTTGCCTAGATCAATCAAGAAAACTTAAATACATTTTTTTTATGTTTGCAACATGATGAGCTGTTCTTCAAAGCAGAAAGACGACTAGAACATGGATCTGAGTTTGAGTTAACGCATTCTGATTTGACTTTGACCGTACAACTTTTTGAGATAGCAACCTAGAAATCCCCGGCTGATTGTGTACGCCCAGAAACCCCCTTAAAAACACAAGGACGGCCCTGAAAGGTGTTACTGTTTGAAGTTGGTAGATGTGGCCAACTAATCTGCACAGGACCCCGAAGGCAGGGCATAACTTTTTGACAAATTAACTACACTGGATATTGTGAAGTCACCAGTCGCAGTACGGTAAAATGTCTTGTCATGCTGATAACACGAAGTCAAGCAATGATGTTACAACACGCGAATCTTAATTTGAACAATTACTTATTACTTACAAACATTTTAGCTTTAGCATTTTACATGACACGTGCAAAAAAAACATTAGAACGATGTGAATATGCTCAAACACGATGTTCCTATAAAAAGGTGATATTTCTCTATCCACGTCGGATCTTTATAATTAATCTGACTTAGTGAGTGTGCGTAATTAAGCTACAGGAATTCAGTGCGGCCGCGTGGCGTTCGCTCAACAGATGTTCGTTTTTAGTTCTATCTGACGCGGCTGCTCCTGCGTAGACGGTAATTCAAAGAAACACATTCCTACATATAACTTAGGCCCATCATTCTAGCTCTTTTAATGCTGAACAAACGTGAACGCTAATTTAAGGACATCAATGTCCATGCCTCTGCCCTGTGTGACAGCAATAGAGCTTCTCTTGCGGTGGCCCGTCGGCTTACCGTTCACGTGATCACTCACCCAGAACGAGCACACCAGCAGCAATTTTCTTTGAAAAACGGCTCGGGTTTTCTTCAAAGAGCGTCCACGACATCTTGATCGTTATCATAGCTACACAAACAGTGGCGTCTGTGTCGATAATCCTGTAATAGGGCGTTTTCACGTAAAGGACACATGTTTAGTCCAACGCAGCCTCACAAATCAAAGTGTTCCAATTATTTGGTTCATGTCATTTTCCAACATTACATATGGTATTACATTAACACAGGAGCATGAAGTTACATAAATTTCCTAAAATAGTTCTTCAGAGTTAAGCTGTAAAATGAGCAATAATACAATAAGAATATAATATAAATATATTGTGCCGAAATCTTCGAAAACCAGAGCTCGGCAACGCGTTAATCATTGGAGTTCCACCTGGTAACAGCAGCCCAAGTTCCGACATTTGTTTTAACTGAAAAGTACGCTAACTAATGATCGAAGCTGCGTACCGTTTCTTGCAAAAGTGAATAGCGAACATAAACACACTGGTTGCTTAGATGATTAGTTGTTTGATCCAGAAGAATCATATTACCGGGCTTACACCAAATACTCTAACGCACAGGCTTCCCAAAACATTGAAAACCATATTGAAGTTATATAAAATGTTTAATGAACGTAATTATTTTTCAATATTAACTTAATGCGTTGCTAATATGAAGTTTTGGCCGAGATGGTGTATGCGGCCAATCCATTCCGCATCGATGAGGGCTACTACGATTATCAACCGGTAGACTGGACGGACCCATACAACATAGCTGCTGCCTTCATCGACCATCGTAAAGAATGGTCACGTGTAATGGCCGAATTGACATGCATACGATTGCCAGTTGCGACGTACGACGCGCATCTACACAGACCAGCCGCGCTGATCCATAGACGAGAAAGTCTCTGTCAGCGCTGTATTAAATGACGTGACACTGATGAATGCAGCATGAGCAGACATATGTGGCGTCTGGCTGTCCACACATACACATGCATATGTGACTGTTAATGTTTTAAAATTACAGATATGATTACTGTGTTATAGACTCTATGATATTTTACATTTTAAATTACTTTAAATATATTATATTTAACATTTTAAACTGTTAAATTTAAAATACACAGTTTATGATATGTTAAAACAGTGTTTATATAATAAAAATACGTGTTTTGTTCCTTTCTCGTTTCCAAGTCAGGCCCTTTGATCCATGTTCATAAACGATTTTCGCCCCCCGCCACCGCCGCTCCTAACTTAGGTCGGGTGACCTCTGACACTTATTACAGGTCTCCTTGACCACTCCTTCACCAGTCGTTTAGTCACTAGCGAGTCCTGATGATGTCCCTCGTGCAGTTCTGCAGCCAGGGGGCGCTGATGTCCTGTGAGCGATATTATACCTCAGTCCCTAACCTATCACAATGCACATATCATCCGGGTTTTCCCAAAAATCTAATTTTAGAAGTCATCGAAACATGTGGGCCATCCTTAATCCTTCAGAAACACTTATTAACTACTACTGTCACTTCACAACTGTAGCCACATCTGCGAGGGAAATTAATAACTCCACATTTAGCAATTCCTTCTTTTTGTGCAGCCTGTCCACAGTACGCACTCATTCTTTGGTAAAATACATATGTTGTAATGCATTTATTCAGTATATTCTTGGTAAAAATAAATCTCCCCCATGATTGTTAAATAGCTACCGCATTTCCGTTTCCATGGTACCTAATTGGGTTCGGCCTACTGTTATGTTTCCCATTGGTGACCATGTTAACGTTTTGCATGATTATAAAAAAAACAACCCTCAAAAATTATTAAACTTCTTTCCTGCCGTTGTCGTCAGCTCATTGACATGCTGGTCGAGTTTAGTCAAAGACTCGTACTTCTAATTCATTTTAAATGGCTGAATGTGCCACACCCGTCAATTATTACCAATTTATGCATGAATTACTACGCACAAGTGCCTTGTGGCGAAAAAAAATGCCAAACATCCTTACGCCTATTGAAATCATCTAAAAATCCACAGTTTCACCGTAAACATGGTCTACCAGATTTTTTTTAATTACACATATCTCAAATTACTGTGGAATACGTTCGTCTGTAACACACCAAGAAGTGCAGCTGAGATATAATCCCTCTTAAATAGGGAAGCTTTTTTCTGAGAAAGTGTCCAATTTTATATCAAGCTGCAACACAATGTATATGTCAACCTATTATGGACCACTCCTGCTTGTCACGTTATTATTAATTGTTTCACAGCGAAATCAAAACAATGCCCTGCCCATAATATTAGCTGAAAACGAGTCAAATAATTTAATAATAGGCTAATTTTGACACTTGATAAATCGAAGACCATGTATACTAGATTTCAATAGCATTGCTAAACAACGAAACCTACTTATTGTCTCTTTAACTATAACAAATATTTATTTTCAAATTAATATTGATATATTTGCGCGATTTTTATCCAAATATGGCGCAACTTTGTCAGAAAAGTGTCAGTTTGTCACATTTAATATGATTTTGAGTGATTTCCATTTTGTCAGACTTGTTAAATTTGATTGTTTATGTGACTACTTTCTTGCATCTACTTGATAGGGTACATGGCGTTCTGCTTGATTTCGATACGCTATCATAAAGGGGTATGACATAACCAGACACACGTTGCGGCCACAATTGAAAATGCTGATCTACGCAATGCTTCCAGTGGCTGTGACATAACCAACATGCCACTGTACTGTCCAAATTTTTTACACAGCATTACCAATACACTGGGCCACAAAACAATATAACTAATGACTGTTCTGATGCAAAATAGCTACATGCTCCCTCATAAACTGGTGCCATACCCATTAATTTTGAACAACTTTCCATTTTGGCAACCGGTCTTTACCATGCTATTCGGTATTTTAATGCTGTCTGTCTTTTCCCAGCACACTGTTCGCTTTTCCTATGAAACTATGCCTTTGGGAATGGCTATATGTTTTGTAAAACACTTCGTTGTTAGGGTTAGCTAAAGAAGGGGTTAGCTAGAGATGGGGTTAGGTAGGGATGGTGTAAGCTAGATGTGGGCTTAGCTACGGTTAGGCTTGCATACCTTCATCTCCTTGTGTCCGTACACTTACAAAGAACTGTACTAAAATGAAATGAGCATTGAGACGTGGTGAATAGACATTTATGAAAATGACCGTTCATTTCCCAATAAAAAAATGTGGTTATGTTAAGATTTTAGCTTAAAATAAACTCTTTCGGGCAATGTTAACATATGAAAAAAATTAAACAATTGTGTTTATTGATAGCTAAATATCTTACTGACCATCAAATAGATTAGCATATCAGCCGATGCACATTTTTATGTGGCCCAGCGTAATGGATAATATTGTGTAACAAATTTGGACAAAACAGTTGTATGTTGTTTATGTTACAGCCACTGGAAGCATTGCGTAGATCAGTATTTTCAATTGTGGCCGCAACCGGTGTCTGGTCATGTGTTACCCCTTGATAATGTCGCATTCAAATCAAGCAGAACGTCATGTTCCCTTTAAAGTAGAAGTATGAAATCAGTCACATAAACAATAAAATTATACAAGTCCGACGCAAGGGAAATCACTCAAAACCGTGTTAAATATGACAAATTGTCACTTTCATAATAAAGTTGCGCCATATTTGGTTAAAAATCAATCAATTATATAAATAGTCAATTAAAAATATGTAGTTAATATATTTAAACAGACAATAAGTAGGTTTCGTTGGCTGGCAATGCTCTAGACGTATAGGATATATGGTATATGATTGATCAAGTGTCAAAAGTAACCTATAATTAAATTATGTGACTGGTTTTCAGTTAATAATATGGGCAGGGCATTGTTTTAATTTCGCTGTGAAACAAATAATAATGACGTGACGAGCAAGTATGTTCCATAATGGGTTTACATATACAATTTGCCGCAGCTTGATATAAAATTCGACTCTTTCTCAGAAAAAAAGCTTCCCTATTTAATATTGATCATACCTCAGCTACACTTCCTGGTGTGTTACAGACGAACGTAGGGCACAGTAACGTGATATATGTGTAATTTAAAAAAAAATATCATCTCACATAACTGCATTTGAGCCAGGCACATTGGCAAGTTTGCTGACGGAACATGTTTCAGTGTAACTTTGGATTTTTCAATGATTCCAATTGTTGGAAGGATTTTTGTAAATGTTTTTAGCCACAAGGCATGTGTACTTAGCAGTTCATGCATAAATTCGTAAAAAAAATAACGAATGTGGCACGTTCAGGCATTTTAAATGAGTTAGGTTTGGGAGATTTCGCCTAATTTCGATCAGCATGTCACTGAGATGATGACAACGTCACGTAAGAATTTCAGAATTTTTTATGGTCCCTTTTTCTTATAATCATGCAAAACGTAACGTAGTTATTTAAAATCGTGGAGGAGGTTTTTTATCAAGAATATACTGATTAAATGCATGAAAACGTGTGGCTGTCACCAAAGAGTGTGAACTGTGGACCGGCTGCACAAAAGGAAGGAATTGTCAAAAAACAATTATTAATTGACGATTCAGATGTGGCTACAATCGTGCAGTGACAGTATATAGGTTCAGTTACACGCTCCAACATAGATTCACACGAACAAATCAAAATGGCTGCTAACTTGCCTCATGTTGCTCGCGTTTGACGTAGAACATTGTCTGTGCCAGGCTAGTTAATATTATATTCCTATATTATATATTTTAGTGATTCCATCTAAGCAACAAGAGCATTACATTTTAAGCGTCGCTATTATTTAAACATTGTCACCGCCTCCTTTGGAAGGTATCCTATCTACTATATATAAAAAATGTCAAACAAATGTACATTTTAATGTTGTCCTAAAACGTTTGATGTGCATCAGCTTATATGTTTTGCTATTTGATGGACAATAAGATATTTAGCTATAAACACAATTGTTTAATTTTTTTCATTTGTTAACATTGCCTGAAAGCGTTTTTGTTACACTAAAATCTTAACTTAACCACATTTTTGTATTTGGAAATAAACGGTAATTTTCAAAAATATATATTCACCAAGTCTCAATGTTCATATCATTTTAGTGCAGTTGTGTTTTACAGAAGACATAGCCATTCCCAAAGGCATAGTTTCATAGGAAAAGAGAACAGTTTGCTGGGAAAAGACAGACAGCATTAACAATACCGAATAGTATGGTAAAGACCGGTTGCCAAAATGGAAAGTTGTTCAAAATTAGGGGGTATGGCACCAGTTTGTGAGGGAGCATGTAGCTATTTTGCATCAGAGCAGTAATTAGTTATATTTTTTATGTGGACCAGTGTATTGGTAATGCTGTGTAAAAAATTTGGACAGTACAGTGGCATGTTGGTCATGTCACAGCCACTGGAAGCATTGCGTAGATCAGCATTTTCACTTGTGGCCGCAACGGGTGTCTGGTTATGTCATACCCCTTTATGACAGCTTATCCAAATCAACTAGAACGCCATGTACCCTATCAAGTAGATGCAAGAAAGTAGTCACATAAACAATCAAATTTAACAAGTCTGACAAAATGGAAATCACTCAAAATCATGTTAAATGTGACAAATTGTCACTTTTCTGACAAAGTAGCGCGTATTTGGTTTAAAATCGTGCAATTATTTCAATATTAATTTGAAAATAAATAGTTGGTATATTTAAAGAGAAAATAAGTAGGTTTCGTTGTTTCGCAATGCTATTGAAATCTAGTGTACATGGTCTATGATTTATCAAGTGTCAAATTTAGCCTATAATTAAATTATGTGACTGGTTTTCAGCTACTATTATGGGCAGGGCATTGTTTTGATTTCGCTGTGAAACAAATAATAATAACGTGACAAGCAGGAGTGGTCCATAATAGGTTGACATATACATTGTGTTGCAGCTTGATATAAAATTGGACACTTTCTCAAAAAAAAACTTCCCTATTTAAGAGGGATTATGTCTCAGCTGCACTTCTTGGTGTGTTACAGACGAAAGCATTGCACAGTAATTTGAGATATGTTTAATTTAAAAAAATCATATAATCAGATAATTATATTACTGGATTTGAGCCAGGAACATTGGCATGTTTGCTGATAGACCATGTTTACGGTGAATCTGTGGATGTTTAGATGATTTCCGTAGGCGTAAGAATTGTTGGCATTTTTGTTTCGCCACAAGGCACTTGTGCGTAGTAATTCATGTAGAAATTGGTAAAAATTTATGGGTGTAGCACATTCAGCCATTTTAAATAAGTTAGAAGTACGAGTCTTTGACTAAACTCGACCAGCATGTCAATTAGCTGACGACAACAGCAGGAAAAAAGCTTCAACATTTTTGATGGTCCCCTTTTCTTATAATCATGCAAAACGTTAACATGATCGCCAATTGGAAACGTAACAGTAGGCCGAACCCAATTAGGTACCATGGCAACGGAAACGCGGTAGCCATTTAACAATCATGGGGGAGGTTTTTTTTAGCAAGAATGTACTGATTAAATGCATTAAAACGTTTGTCTTTTACCAAAGATTGAATGCGTACTGTGGACAGGCTGCCCAAAAGGAAGGAATTGTTAAAAGTGGAGTTATTAATTTCCCACTCAGATGTGGCTACAGTTGTGAAGTGACAGTAGTAGTTAGTAAGTGTTTCTGAAGGATTAAGGATGGCCCCCATGTTTTCGATGACTAAAATTATATTTTTGGTAAAAACCCTGATATGTGCGTTATGATAGTTTAGGGACTGAGGTATAATATCGCTCACAGGAAATCAGCGCCCTCGGCTGTAGTACTGCACAAGGGACATCATCAGGACTCCCTCGCGACTAAAGGACTGGTCAAGTAGTGGTCAAGGAGTCATGTAATAAGGGTCAGAGGTCATCCGACTTAAGTTAGGAGCGGTGGCAGGGAGCGAACTTTGTTTATGAACAGGGATTAAAAGGGCCTGATGTGGAAACGAGAATGGAACAAAACACGGTATTGTACGAGTGCACACTTATTTTTTATTATATAAACAATGTTTAACATATCATAAAGTGTGTATTTTAAAACCAATTTTAAATGTTAAATATAATATATTTAAATGATTTAAAATGTATAATATCATAGAGTATATAATACAGTAATCATGTCTATAATTTTAAAACATTAAAAGTCACATATGCATGTGTATGTGTGGACAGCCAGACGCCACATATGTCTGCTCATGCTGCATTCGTCAGTGTCACGTTATTTAATACAGCACTGACAGAGACTTTCTCGTCTATGGATCAGGGCGGCTGGTCTGTGTAGATGCGCGTCGTACGTCGCAACTGGCAATCGTATGCATGTTAATTCGGCCATTACACGTGACCATTCTTTACGATGGTCAATGAAGGCAGCAGCTATGTTGTATGGGTCCGTCCAGTCTACCGGTTGATCATCGCAGTAGCCCTCATCGATGCGGAATGGATTGGCCGCATATACCATCTGGGCCAAAACTTCAGTCCACCGGGTATTGTGAATGCTGCAAGGATACAAATATCTGAGTGAGACACGAGTATGAAAAGAGAGACTACCCGTCACCTAGCAACAAGAGAGAACTATTGTACGGGACTCTGAACCCTGCTAGCGGCGAACACGGCCGGTCGTTTTTTTATCGCTAGCCCGATACCTGCAGCCTAGACATCGTGGGTAACTAGATTTCGCGCGGCCTTTTCTATCGACCCGGTGATCCCAGGCCAGCAAGCGAGGGACGGTAGTTTTTTCTAAGTAGAAGCGCTACCTTTAGGCAAACGTTGTGTGTGAAAGCAGCACACGCAGTCTTAGTCAACACAAAACTAAATATAAACTTATTCAAAAGGAGTACTGTAGTTGTCAAAGTATCTATATTGCTAATAGTGCAATGTTTTCAAGTGAAATTATGTGCTATAGAGCCATTGTAAAAGTGTTCAATCTTATAGATTCTTTAAGAGTTACCGTCCGTTCAAACTGTGATAATACAGTATGATACATACTTAAAAAACGATCTATCATGAGAAACAAAGCATTCCTATTTTCAGTATAGACAGCCATCAAATCCGTGATCAGACCAACCGACATATTGACATCAACAGAACACCACAGTGACAACTGGTATGCAATGGAAGGAGTTGTGAAGAAATGACTATTCTCGACCCTCTTATATTGTATTTGAGAAAATAATGGAACAAAGACCCATTTATCATTATATCTAGAAAAGAAGGCAAACGAGGTAAGCCAAGCAGAACAATAACACTTCCGTCATAATTAAAAGCAGTGCGATAAACGTGTCAGAGAACTGTCAGAAAACTGTTGGTGGAAACAACAAGACATCCGTCATTTGGATAAAACCGAGATCAGCGCGTACTCAACGAGCGTTGCATTAAGCCGTGTATAATATCATTCTTTAACATTTTAACATCATAATATCAGAATGAATCGTCCTATATACTTCAGAGGAGGACACAACATTCTGTCCAATTTCTTCGTGTGCAGGATAGAGGTATTGGATCATGTTTTAACACAGCCGAATCGGCCTATCAGTTTCGGAAATGTGTGTACCCCGGCGATCTTGTGACAGCAGAAAAATGCTAGCCACACGGACTGGACAACAGGCGAAACACTTGAGCTAGACCATCCGAGAGAAGGCACATTGATGCACGTTCGATTATGTATGCGTTGGTTGCCATTAAATTGTGTGACACAAGACTACGCAAGTGGTTGTTAGACACGCATCAATCTCCATTAAAGGAATGTATAAGAAGTAGGGAAGGTTTTTGGAGTATGCTCAATTATAAAGGATAGCCAGGGCAGAATATGCTTGGTCAAATTATCATGGAACTAGGTCAGTTCATTCTAAACCAACAGAGCCCACGAAACGTGCCCGGACAAGTACCACTAGCTAATTAGATTATCGAGCGAAGAGCTGCTTGGATAACGGTGCCGCATACCATACGTTCCAGACAAGTCTGCACCCTACAACGGTCATTGCGGCAGAGATGAGAACAGCAGCAACGTGTACCAGTGTACAGGGTCGCCCTGAGAGTCCTACTGTCCGACTGGAGAGAGAGAACTGGGCATTCATTTTCGACGAATTGGCGACAAAAGTATTGGGGTTCATTGACAACACCTACACCGGTATGACGTCAGATGCAGATCGTTGTGCCTCATTATCACTACTCCGTGGGGCCCGTGTCACAAAGAAACGTGTAAAGGACACGCATGTGAATTACACCTTGCCAGAACTGGAAGTGATAGGCTCGTAATTCTCTTTGCAGGAACACAACGACAAAGAGGATGACGTCATTGTACCCACCGACGAGGCTACGAGCTCCAGCTTCAGAAAAGTACAGGCATGGCTAGATAGTAAGAGTGACGAAATCATATTCATGTCAGCAGCGTCCACTATCTCTCCTGCATCATGCATAATTTTGTCAGAAGACGACGATGATGATGACGATAATGCTTTGCAGAAGGCTGATACTGTTAGATTAACTGATAGCAACGGCAGTGACGACATGGAGGCAACTTTGGGTGGTATAAATAGAAATCAAGATCGCAAGGAAGCCATCTTTAGCCAGCAGTCTTTCGACGCAGTGTTACTTGCGGCCTGTGTCCTTTATGTGTATGATGAGGTGTATCACATATTGAATCTATTAAAAGATGAGATGTACGCACCTTCACCTGGTTTGGTCCAACACCTGCTGCGCTGGACAGTTGCATTATTCAATGATAGTTGCACGACATTGCAATGGCAGATCGATGTGACGCATAAGGTGCGTGAGGCTATACGCAGACAGGGGTGAAAACAGTCATTGAAAAGTATCCTTTCTTTCCTTTCTAAATATAAGCACTGGACTGCAGCTCACAGGCAGTGCATACGAGGATGATGATAGGACGGCGGCTGTGAACGTGGCAGTGACGACACGCGAGACACATATGCGAAAGCGTGATCACGCCGCCATTAACAGCAAACGATAAACGGTTGTACATGAACAAAAAAAATGTATATCATCGATGACGTAACCGCCGCCACCGACATCATCGGTGATGTCACCAATGCCACCTCACCGGCCGTCGTCGTCGCCGTCGTCACCGAAGCCGCCGTCACTGTTTCCTCCCTCACCGCCCCCACCGCCTCTGTCGACACCCCCGCTTCATCCGTCGTCGCCTCCGTCGCCACCACCCCGGCCTTCGCCGCCGTCAACACCGCCGTCACCGCTCTTGTCGTATCCGTCGACACCACCCCGACCGTCGCCACCGTCATCGCCTCAACCGTCGTTCCCTTCACCACAGTACAGCCCACCGTCACCGTCCTACGCATGGAACGAGGACAGTCCAGCATCACCATCACCGGACAGTCCAGCGTTACCTCCAACAACTCCACCATATCCGATTATTATGCCTCTTCTGACAGTTGAACTGTCGAAAATCATGTTTGAAGAACAAGATTTAACAAGATTTAACAAGATTTGCCATCCAAGCCAAAGGCCCAGATGGCAAGTGGACAAGGAAGCCATTGGCTTATCGAGAGTCCAACAATGTTCACCTACTTATAACCCGCCCTTCTGATATATGTGTCAACCTTGTTTTTAAACATATTCACGCTGCTAGCAGTTACACAATCTGTAGACAGTTTGTTCCATTCATTTACTGTCCTCTGTGAGAACGAGTGCTTCCTGATGTCCAATCTACATTGATCCTTTACTAATCCCACCTCATGTCCTCTAGTTCTGCTATCCTTCTTGAGTGAGAAAAACATATTTCTATCAATATTTTCATACCCATTCAATATCTTAAAAACTTCAATCTGATCTCCTCTTAACCTCCTTGTCTCTAGAGTTGTTAAACCACATTCTTTCAGGCGTTCTTCATAACTAAGGTCTCTAAGTTCTGGAATCATTTTAGTTGCTCTCCTTTGTATGCGTTCAAGCGTATCTATATCCTTCTTACGATATGGTCTCCATGCTTGTATACAGTATTCTAAATGAGGTCTAACTATTGCTTTATAAAGAGGTATAATTAACTTTTTCCCTTGTATGTTATGTTTCTTCTAATCAATCCAAGAATTTGATTACCCTTTGAAGCTGCAATACCACACTGCTCTGAAACTTTCATATCAGCGCTTATTGTAACTCCTAAGTCCTTTTCTTTTACAGTAGTACCAAGAACAGTAGCTCCCATTTTATAGTTTACATTCAAGTTCCCATGTCCTGTATGTAGGCATTTACATTTCCCAAAATTGAACAGCATCTGCCATTTCTCAGACCATTTCACTAATCTGTCTAGATCGTTTTGTAAATGTTGTTTATCACCATCAGTATTAACCTTTCTAAACAGTTTTGTGTCGTCCGCAAATTTCAGTACGTTACTTGTTATACTGTCGTCCAAGTCATTGATATAAATTAAGAATAATATAGGTCCTAATACTGATCCTTGAGGTACCCCACTCAAAACCGATTTCCAATTTGAAACTTCGCCATCTACTACAACTCGTTGTCTTCTGTCAGTCAGCCATTGTTCTATCCAGTCAGTTATGCTATCCCCGATACCATGGGCTTTTAATTTAAGTAGCAATCTTTGATGTGGCACTTTGTCAAAAGCTTTCTGAAAATCTAAGTAGATAATATCTACTGGCGATCCCTCGTCTATCCACTTAGTGATTTCTTCCAAAAAACATAACACATTTGTTAAGCATGACCTCGCACCAAGAGAGACACCTCTAATAATAGCTCAGGCCACCAACTGCATATGCAGCGCTGATGCACATGATCATGTTCGCACCAAGAGAGACACCTCTAATAATAGCTCAGGCCACCAACTGCATATGCAGCGCGGAGGATTTCAGTCTGGCGTCAGACGAATTGCAGACACACATAATTCAGGACATCTCATGCATAAATCCATGGCTTTTATAACCAAACACACACATGCGCGCGGCTCGCGCACGCACGCGCGCACACACTATTTATTGCATGATCTTTAGTATCATGTAGACTTATTTACTGTATGAACTTTAGTAGTCTGTGAAGACGTATTTGCACTTAATGAACTTTATTATCCTTTAGTATTCTTATTTGCTTTATCTAATTTACTTTATTAATATAACCTGTATTATTCTTACTTTGTTTTTACTATTTTCGTTTTGTGACCATATTTATTAGTACGAAATATATATAGTCGGCGGGGCGTAAAGCCCTTAAGTCAACACCATCATACCGGCCTCTGACCTAGCGGTAAACGCTCATAAGCCAGATGTCAATGTCGTGGCATAAGAGCCCATAATCTGGCCTATGTAATAAAGGTATATAATTCGTCCCCTTCATAACAACGCAATACCTGTATGCTCACGCCTTATCACACACCAGCACCACAAACGCACACGCACGCAGGCACGTACCCACGCACTACGCGTGATAAATATATGTACTGAGGGTCTGTGGTATTTCAGTTGTAGGCGCCACTCTCAACATAAAAAGACATCTATGCGGCCTCGTACACGACACGTATGCATAGCTACGACGGCACACTGCTGGTGGTGAGTTATGTGATGTTATATACGCAATCACGTCCAGTAATTAATCCCATATGTATGTATAAGGCGATTGTTATAGTTTGCTTCGCTACACTGCTGGTGGTGAGTTATGTGTTATTTTATAAGCAATCACGTCCAGTATTTAATCCCATATTATGAGGTTTGAAGAAAACAAACACCAAAAGGCGTCATCGCAATCAAAACGAAGAAGGCTGTATACTTTTGGAGAGCATTACTTCTTTGCGCCAGAGTTACATCAATACTATCGTTACACGAATCTCAATACACTAACGACGGAGTTCAAAGAGGGAATAAAAGTGGAAACTTCGACATTACTCGGTACCATCATAAGGTTTCGCTGGTAAACAGGAATATTCGTAGCGCCGACCTGTTCCTACTGGTATTTGAACAGTACACAGACCAAGCCACGTCTGGTGATAGTAGTTTGTACAGTGTCAGCGAAACTGACAATTGCAGAAGCGTGTTCTCGTTTCGTGACTACAATGGCACGTGCATAGACATGTAAAAAGGTGACCATGCAACTTCAATGTGTCAACTTCATCGCCTACTCCAGTCTTTACCAATCGTGGCAAAAACAATATGAAACGATCCGTGTGTGACATTGACACGATTAAGGGAACATCACAAGTTCTCTCGAACTGGCCTCCGATGCGAGCATTGAAGAGAGACGCCTAGAGGAAGAACGTAGTGACATGGCACGATGATCCGTCAGTTCGTCGCAACCATTGTGAATAGTATACAGCAGTCAAAGCACAAGCAACAAGAACATGCTCAAGCCATTTTGTATAGCATACAGCCGTCGAAGCTCCAAAGCACCATCAAGGGGATAGACTCAAAACTACGTGAATAGTATACAACTACCAAAACACAAGCAGCCGAACATGATCAACCTATTGTGAATAATGCACAGCATCCAAAGCACGATCATGGGGAACGTGATCAATCCACTATTATTAGTGTACACACCCAGATCACGAGCATGGGAAACATGATCAATCAATTGAGAATAGTGCACAGCATTCAAACCAAGAGCATGGAGAAAATGATCAACCCATTGCGAATAGTGTACCGCAGTCAAAGCACGAGCAACGGGAACATGACGAACCTATTGTGAATAGTGTACGCTTTTTGAGTAGTTTTAAGCATTCAAAGCACAATCAAGTGGGCAATTATCAACCCATTGTAAATAGTGTAGAGCAGTTATATCACATGCAAGAGGAACATCATCAACCAATTTTTAATAGTGAACAACAGCCAAAGCAAGAGCACGGGGAACACGACAAATCCATTGTGAATAGAGTATACCAGTCAAAGCTCGAGCAAGGGAAACATGATCAACCCAATGTGATTAGTTTAGAATATTCTAAGAACGAGCAAGATGAACATAATCAATCCAATGTAAATAGTTTGCAACATTCAAAGCACGAGGAAGAGGAACATGGTCAACCCATTGCGAACAGTGTACAGCGGCCAAATCATGAACAAAGGGAACATTATCAACCGATTGTGAATAGTGCACAACGGGCGATTTCATTGAATGAAACTGCTCACCCCTATATATATATATATATATATATATATATATATATATATATATATATATATATATATATATATATATATATATATATATATATATATATATATATATATATATATATATATAATATTATATATATATATATATATATATATATAATATATATATATATATATATATATATATATATATATATATATATATATACATATATATATACATATATATGGTACTAGGTCGACGACGTTAAATACAAAAAAAACTTATTCCGAGGTAACACGTACGAAAATATATGGCTGAACTCGGAACATATGCGAAGCGATTGTTCAGTGTGTGTACGGCAATTATTACAACTTACATCGCTACACAGCTGGTGGTGAGCTAAATGTTGTTATCTACGCAATCACGTCCACTAATTAATCCCAGATTAAGCGGCTTGAAGAAAACGAACACCAACTGGGCGACATCACAATCAACACGAAGAAGGTTTTATACTTTGGGTGAGCATTATTTCTTGGCGCCAGAGTTAGATCAGTACTGTCGTTACACGAATCTCAATAGAGTAACGACGGAGTTTAAAGAGTGAATCAAAATGAGAAACGTCTACATTACTCGGTACCACCATAATGTATCGCGACAAAACAGAAATATTCGTAGAGCCGGCCTGTTCCTACTGGTAGTTGAACGACACAAGCACCAAGCGACCTCTGGTGGTAGCTGTTTGTACGGCGTCAGCGAATCCGCCAATTGCAGAAGCGTCTTCTCGTTTCGTGACTTCTACAACGGCACGTATATAGTGTATTCTCCACCGGCTTCAGCGAAAACGACTGACTCCAGATGTAGAAAGGTGACCGTGCAAATACAATGTGTCAACTTCTGTGCCTAATCCAATCTTTACCAATCATTGCATAAGACAATATGGACACGAGACGCATGTGACATTGACACGATCAAGGGAACATAACAAGTTCTCCTGAACTGGCCTCAGAGGCGAGCATTGAAGAGAGACGACTCGAGGAAGAACGTAGTGACATGGCACGGGGTTCCGTCAGTTCGTCGCAACCATTGTGAATAGTATACAGCAGTCAAAGCACAGACAACAAGAACATGCTCAAGCCATTTTGTATAGCATACAGCCGTCGAAGCACCAAAGCACCATCAAGGGGATAGACTCAAAACTATGTGAATAGTATACAACTGCCAAAGCACGAGCAGCCGAACATGATCAACCTATTGTGAATAATGCACAGCATCCAAAGCACGATCATGGGGAACGTGATCAATCCACTATGATTAGTGTACACACCCAGATCACGAGCATGGGAAACATGATCAATCAATTGCGAATAGTGCACAGCATTCAAACCAAAAGCATGGAGAAAATGATCAACCCATTGCGAATAGTGTACCGCAGTCAAAGCACGAGCAACGGGAACATGACGAACCTATTGTGAATAGTGTACGCTTTTTGAGTAGTTTTAAGCATTCAAAGCACAATCAAGTGGGAAAATATCAACCCATTGTAAATAGTGTACAGCAGTCATATCACATGCAAGAGGAACATCATCAACCAATTTTTAATAATGAACAACAGCCAAAGCAAGAGCACGGGGAACACGACAAATCCATTGTGAATAGAGTACACCAGTCAAAGCTCGAGCAAGGGAAACATGATCAACCCAATGTGAATAGTTTAGAATATTCTAAGAACGAGCAAGATGAACATAATCAATCCAATGTAAATTAGTTTGCAACATTCAAAGCACGAGGAAGAGGAACATGGTCAACCCATTGCGAACAGTGTACAGCGGCCAAATCATGAGCAACGGGAACATTATCAACCGATTGTGAATAGTGCACAACGGGCGATTTCATTGAATGGAGACTGCTCCCCTATATATATATATATATATATATATATATATATATATATATATATATATATATATATATATATATATATATATATATATGTGTATATATATATATATATATATATATATATATATATATATATATATATATATATATATATATATATATATATATATATATATATATATATATATATATATATATATATATATATATATATATATGTATATATATATATATGTATATATATGTATATGTATATATATATATATATATGTATATATATATATATATATATATATATATATATATATATATATATTTGTGTATATATATATATATATATATATATATATATATATATATATATATATATATATATATATATATATATATATATATATATATATATATATATATATATATATATATATATATATATATATATATATATATATATATATATATATATATATATATATATGGTACTAGGTCGACGACGTTAAATACAAAAAAAGCTACGTCCGAGGTAACACGTACGAAAATATATGGCTGAACTCGGAACATATACGAAGCGATTGTTCAGTGTGTGTACGGCGATTATTATAATTTACATCGCTACACTGCTGGTGGTGAGCTATATGTTGTTATCTACGCAATCACGTCCACTAATTAATCCCAGATTAAGCAGCTTGAAGAAAACGAAAACCAACTGGGCGACATCACAATCAACACGAAGAAGGTTTTATACTTTGGGTGAGCATTATTTCTTGGCGCCAGAGTTAGATCAGTACTGTCGTTACACGAATCTCAATAGAGTAACGACGGAGTTTAAAGAGTGAATCAAAGTGAGAAACGTCTACATTACTCGGTACCACCATAATGTATCGCGGCAAAACAGAAATATTCGTAGCGCCGGCCTGTTCCAACTGGTAGTTGAACGACACAAGCACCAAGCGACCTCTGGTGGTAGCTGTTTGTACGGCGTCAGTGAATCCGCCAATTGCAGAAGCGTCTTCTCGTTTCGTGACTTCTACAACGGCACGTATATAGTATATTTCCACCGGCTCCAGCGAGAACGACTGACTCCAGATGTAGAAAGGTGACCGTACAACTACAATGTGCCAACTTCTGTGCCTACTCCAATTTTTACCAATCATTGCATAAGACAATATGGACACGACGCGCGTGTGACATTGACACGATCAAGGGAACATAACAAGTTCTCCGGAACTGGCCTCTGAGGCGAGCATTGAAGAGAGACGCCTCGAGAAAGAACGTAGTGACCTGGCACATCATTCACAAAAGGAAGTGGGATGCAAGGATGAATGATGGAAAGTGGTTCCGGTCGCTGAACAGGTCGTCTTTGTGCGCATCCGTGAAAAGCTTCGGTAACATTTACATGTACGTCTCGTCGCACATGCGTTTCAAGTTCAACTACTTATTGGACGAATGCTATAAGAGACAAACGAATTTCACTAAGAAGTTCTCCAAGGTAATTGTTGGCAATCTCCATTGCACTTGGTATCGGCTTTCCGACCAGTTCGGTCGAATTTTGTACGACAGAAAAAAAAACTTTGAAGAAGAAATACTTGGTTGGATTTTTCTACACACATGTGCATACGAAACGTCCAGTCGTGGGCTAGCCGCTGCAATGTCCACGGGGATCCGTCAGTTCGTCGCATCGTTGGCCGCATTTGCGTAAGTTTACCATCTGAAGGGTTTAAAATTCTTCGTGCTGACGTCGCCACCCTTTTGTGACATCGACAATGAGACAAACACAATGGGTGGACAGAACAACTTCACATTGGTCGCATTCAATGAGGTGATCAGGATGAAAGCGGCGTACATGGTTGTGAAAGTCTTCGACCAGTTCTCGGTTCTTCTACCAAGACAGGACGAAAGCATATGTAACTCGCATTCAACCAATTGTGAATTGTGTACATGAGTTGAAGTAAGGTGAATGTGATCAACGCATTTTAAATAGTGTACAACAACAAAATCACCAACAAGCGGAATTTGGTCAACCATTGTGAATAGTGTACAGCAGTCAAACCACGAACAAAAAGAACATTATCAAACCATTTTGAATAGTGTACAGCAGTCAAAGCTCCTTTAAGGGGATAAAATCAACCCATTGTGAATAGTGTACCGCTGCCAAAATACGAGCAACGGAACATGATCAACCTATTGTGAAGAATGTATAACATTCAAACCACGAGCATGGGTAACGTGATCAACCCATTTTGAAGAGTGTACACAGACAAGTAACCAGCAAGGGGAACATGATCATCCCATTGCGGATAGTGTACAGCAGTCAAAGCACGAGCAAGGGGTACAAGATAAATCCATTGTGAATTGTAAACGCCTTATGAATAGTTTTAAGCATTCATTGCACAAACAAGTGGAAAATGATCAACCCATTTTGAATAGTGTACAGCAGTCAAATCACAAGCAAGGGGAACATCATCAACCAAGTGTGAACAGTGAACACAACCATTCCTTTGTGAATAGTGTACAGCACTCAAAGCTCGAGCAAGGGCAAAAAGATCAACTCGTTGTGAATAGTGTACGCATTTTGATAGTTTTAGGCATTCAAATCACAAGCAAGGGGGAATTTATCATCCCACTGTGAATTGTAGAGAGCATTCAAAGCAACAGCAAGGGGAACATGATAAACCCATTGTGAACAGTGTTCACCAGTCGAAGCACGAGCAAGGCTAACATAATCGACCATTGTGAATAGTGTACAGCAATCAAAGCAAGAGCAAGAGGAAAAAAACAAAACAAGAGCTACGTCCGTGGTCACACGTACGAACAAAATATATCTAAACTCGGAACATATACGTAGCGATTGTTCAGTGTGTATAAGGCGATTAGTGTAATTTGCATCGCTACACTGCTGATGCTTAGCTATGTTTGTTGTTATATACGCAATCACATCCAGTAATTAATCACAGATTAATGTTCTTGTAAACAACGAACACCAACGGGGCGATATCGCAATCAACACGAAGAAAGCTGTATAATTTGGTGAGCATTACTTCTTGGCGCCAGAGTTAGATCAGTACTATCGTTACACGAATTTCAATACAGTAACGACGGAGTTTAAAGAGGGAATCAAAGTGGGAAACGTCGACTGTACTCGGTACCACCATAAGGTATCGCTGCTACACAGGAATATTCGTAGCGCCGGCCTGTTGCTACTGGTAGTTGAACAACACAAGCACCAAGCGACGTATGGTGGTAGCTGTTTGTACGGCGTCAGTGAATCTGCCAATTTCAGAAGCGTCTGCACGTTTCGTGACTTCTACAACGGCACGTATATAGTGTATTGTCCACCGGTTCCAGATGTAGAAAGATGACCGTGCAACTACAATGTTTAAGAAAGACGCCTCGAAGAAGGACGTAATGACCTGGCACATCATTCATTCATGACAGGAAGTCGGAGACAAGGATGAATGATGGAAAGTGGTTCCGGTCGCTGAACAGGTCGTCTTTGTGCGCATGCGTGAAAAGCTTCGGTAACATTTACATGTACGGCTCGTCGCACATGCGTTTCAAGTTCGTCTACTTATTGGACGAATGCTATAAGAGACCAACGGATCTCGCTAAGAAGCACGGCAAGGCAAGTGTTGACAATCTCCATAACACTTGGTATCGGTTTTCTGACCAGTTCGGTCGAATTCTGTCCGACAGAAAAAAAGAAAGACTTAGTTTGATTTTTCTACAGACAGGTGCCCACGACATGTCCAGTCGCGGGCTAGCCGCTGCAATGTCCACGGGGATCCATCAATTCGTCGCATCGTTGGCCGCATTTGCATAATTTTCCCACCGGAAGGGTTTCAAACTCATCGTGCTGACGTCGCAATTGTTTCGAGACACCGAAAATAAGGCAAACACAAAGGGTGGACCCAACAACTTCGCATTGACCGCATTCAACGAGGTGATCAGGGTGAGAGCGGCGTACAAGGGCGTGGAAGTTTTCGACGAGTTGTCGGTTCTTCTACCAAGACAGGACGAAAACATATGTAACTCTACCAATAGTGCACATGAGTTGAAGCATGAGTAAGGTGAAAGTGATCAACAACTTGTGAATAGTGTACAACAACAAAATCACCAGCAAGCGGAATATGGTCAACCACTGTGAATAGTGTACAGCAGTCAAAGCACGAGCAAGAAGAACACGACCAAGCCATTTTGATTAGTGTACAGCCGTCAAAGCACAAAAGCACCACCAAGGGGATGTAATCAACCCAATGTGAATAGTATGCAACTACCAAAACAAGAACAGCGGAATATGATCAACCTATTGTGAATAATGTACAATATTCAAATCACCATCATTCTATTATGAATAGTGTACACAGCCAGATCACGAAAAAGTGCAACATGATCAATCAATTGCGAATAGTGTACAGCAATCAAAGCACGAGCAAGGAGAACATGGTGGAACCAGTGTGAATAGTGTACGCTTTATGAGTAGTTTTAAGCATTCAAAGCAAAGGCAAGTGGAAAATGATCAACTCATTGTAAATAGTGTAGAGCAGTCAAATCACAGCCAAGGGGAACATCATCAAGCAATTGTGAATAGTGAAAAAAGCCAAAGCAAGAGCAAGGGGAACACGACAAATCTTTTGTGAATAGAGTACACCAGTCAAAGCTCGAGCAACTGGAACATGATCAACCCATTTTGAACATAGTTTACGCATTTTGAATATTTTTAAGAATTAATATCACAAGCAAGGTGAAAATTATCAATCAATTGTGAATAGTGTACAGCAGTCAAATCACGAGCAAAGGGGACATTATCAATAGTAGTGCACAGCAATCGATTTCATTTAATGGCGAGTGCCCCCCTAATAATAACGCCGGTCAACCGTGACGGCATGGTTTCCAAATTATATATATATATATATATATATATATATATATATATATATATATATATATATATATATATATATATATATATATATATATATATATATATATATATATATATATATATATATATATATATATATATATATGGTACTAGATCGACGACGATAAATACAAAAGCTACGTCCGAGGAAACACGAACGAACAAATATGGCTGAACTCGGAACATATACGAAGCGATTGTTCAGTATGTTTACGGCGATTATTGTAATTTGCATAGCTACACTGCTGGTGGTAAGCTATATGTTGTTATCTACGCAATCACGTCCAGTAATTGTTCCCATATTAAGGGGATTGAAGAAAACGAACACCAACGGGGCGACATCGCAATCAACACGAAGAAGGCTTTTTTACTTTGGGAGAGCATTACTTCTTGGCGCCAGAGTTAGATCAGTACTGTCGTTACACGAATCTCAATACAGTAACGACGAAGTTTAAAAAGGAAATCAAACTGAGAAACGTCGACATTACTCGGTACCACCATTAGGTATTGCTACAAAACAAGAATATTCGTAGCGCCGGCCTGTTCCTACTGGTAGTTGAACAGCAACTACCAAGTGACGTCTGATGGTAGATGTTTGTAACCCTTTCTTGACATCGACAATAAGGCAAACACAATGGGTGGCTGGAACAACTTCGCATTGGCCGCATTCAATGAGGTGACCCGGTGAAACGGCGTACCTGGGTGTGGAAGTCTTCGACGAGTTCTCTGTTCTTCTACCAAGACGGGACGAAAACATATGTAACTCACACTCAATCAATTGTGAATGGTGTACATGAGTTGAAGCATGGGTAAGGTAAACGTGATCAACCCATTGTGAATAGTATACAACAACAAAATGTCCAGCCAGCGGAATATTGTCAATCATTTTGTATAGTGTACAACATTCAAAGCACGAGCAAGAATAACGTGATCAACCTATTGTTAATAAAGAACAGGATTCAAATCACGAGCATGGGGAATGTGGTCAACCTATTATGAATATTGTACACAGCCAGATCACGAGCATGGGCAACATGATTAATCAATTGCGAATAGTTTACAGCATTCAAAGCAAGAGCAAGGAGAACATGATCAACCTATAGTGAATAATGTACAGCGGACAAATCACCAGGAAAGGGAGCATGATAATTCCATTTCGAATACTGTACAGCAGTCAAAGCGCTAACAAGGGGATCATGGTGATCTCGTTGTGCACAATGTACGCATTATGACCAGTTTTAAGCATTCACACAAGCAAATGGAAATTATCTTTCCATTGTGAATAATGTACAGCAGACAAAGCACGAGCATGGGGAACAATCATTGTGAATAGTGTACGCATTTTGAATATTTTTTAGCATTGAAAGCACACGCAAGGGGAATGATAAACCCATTGTGAATAGTGTACAACAGCCAAAGAAAGAGCAAAGGCAACACGATCAATCCATTGTGAACAGTTTACGCATTATGATTAGTATTACGCATTCAATGCGCAGGTAAGGGGAACATAATCATCCCAATGTGAATAGTTAAGAATATTCAAAGCACGAGCAAGATGAATATTATAAATTCAATGTGAATAGTCTGTAGCATTCAAAGCACGAGCAAGGGGAGCATCATCAACCCATTGTAAATAGTGTACACCAGTCGAAGCACGAGCAAGCGGAACATAATCGATCATTGTAAATAGTGTACACCAGTCGAAGTACGAGCAAGCGGAACATAATCGACCATTGTGAATAGTGTACAGCAATCAAAGCACGAGCAAGAGCAACATGATCAACCCGATGTGAATAGTTTTTGCATTGTGAATAGTGTACAGCAGCCAAAACACGAACAAGGGGAACATTATCAACCGATTGTGAATAGTGCACAGCAGTCGAGTCCATTTGATGGCGAGTGCACCTTGTTAATAACGCCGGTCAGTCGTAACGGCGTGGCTTTCAAATGATATATATATATATATATATATATATATATATATATATATATATATATATATATATATATATATATATATATATATATATATATATATATATATATATATATATATATATATATGTATGGTACTAGATCGTCGACGTTAAACACAAAAGCTACGTCCGAGGTCAAACGTACCAACAAAATATGGCTGAACTAGGAACATAGCGAAGAGATAGGTCTGTATGTATAAGGCGATTGTTATAGTTTGCTTCGCTACACTGCTGGTGGTGAACTATGTGTTATTTTATAAGCAATAACGTCCAGTATTTAATCCCAGATTAAGAAAACGAACACCAACGGGGCGATATCGCAATCAACACGAAGAAGGCTGTATACTTTGGGTGATCATTCATTCTTGACGCCAGAGTTAGATCAGTACTATCGTTACACGAATCTCAATACAGTAACGACGGAGTTTGAAGAGGGAATCAAAGTGAGAAAGTTCGACATTACTCGGTACAATCATAATGTATCACTGGTAAACAGGAATATTCGTAGCGCCGGCCTATTCATTCTTGTAGTTGAACAACACAAGCACCAAGCGACCGCTGTTTGTACGGCGTCAGCGAATCTGCCAATTGCTGAAGCGTCTGCCAGTTTCGTGACTACAACGGCACGTATTTTCCATTGGCTCCAGCGAAAACGACTGAAACCAGATGTAGAAAGGTGCCCATGCAACTACAATTTGTCAACTTCAGTGCCTACTCCAGTCTTTACCAATCGTTGCATCAGACAATATGGACACGACGCGTGTGTGTGTGACATTGACACGATCAAGGGAACATCATAAGTCCGGAACTGGCCTCTGATACGAGCATTGAAGAGAGACGCCTCGATGAAGAACGTAGTAGTGTCCTGGCACCTCATTCATAGAAGAAGTGGGAGGCAAGGATGAATAATGGAAAGTGGTTCCGGTCGCTGAACAGGTTGTCTTTGTGCGTATGCGTGAAAAGCTTCGGTAACATTTAAAATAAGACTGAAAAGAGTTAACATTGCATATGTTACACCCTTCTTTGTCTTTTACGCAAACTGTAGGGGGGACATTGCGAAAAGCCGCAGACGTGGACAGTTGATTACAGGCAAGTATCTATATGCACTTAGCAATGGTAGATGTAAGCGCCACCAGGTCCGGGGTAATATTAATATGTAATAATAATAGTAATAGTAACGATTACAACTGTTCAAGTAATAGTAATAGATGGAATAGAACGCAGTGTAATAGTAATATAAATCAAAGTAACAGTAATTGAATGTGTTATAGCCAGAGCTGATACAGCGCATGTAAACTAAGCGTGCTCTAAAACCATTTGTTTTTGTTTGTGTTTGTGACACGCTGGTGTATTGTAGCTTATACCTCGATGCCGGGCGATACCGATTGATGCGAAACAGCATAGAGCTCGCATCGGCCTGTTCGTGCTATATCAAGGTGGAGAGCTTGTAGAATTGCAACGTGGAGACGTTACTGACAGTGAAATGTGTCGCCTGGGGTAATCAGCCATGACGACTGTGTTTGTACTCATAGTGCAGCTTCCTGTGGTCAGCGCGGTCTGCGTCGTGACGGTAACAAAGCGTGACCCTTCGTCACCGACTGAACAGTTCGTCAATTGGCAGCCACCAACAGAACAATTGGTCAATTGTGTGTATGGCCAGTCGCGTTGTGTTCGACGTCCGCCCTTAAAGTTAGCGCACACATCTCAAATGGAAAAAGTCACGACTGGAAAAACAACGAGATTCGGGTTAGATGGAAAAGGCATACCAATAGTTAGCTGTAACATCAAACATTATTGAAAGGGGTTCTTCAGGTGGACCCCTGCCCAATAGATGTTCTCGGCATATCAGAAACGTTCCTCACGCCGATCGACCATGACGTGAGAATTAAGATTGATGGTTACCATCAGCCGGAAAGATGCAATCGCAGCGGAAACCTAGGAGTAGGAGGACCGCTCGCATACGTTTCGACAGCGTTGAACTATGTTCGTCGTCGTGATCTCGAATGCGATGACCTAGAATTACTATGGACTGAAATCATGCCACCTAGAAGCACGTCTTTTCTTGTATGCTTTATTTTTCATTTCATATTGTATTCCTCCTCTATGTCCTTTCAGGCTTACCGATATCACCATAGCACCTGAACAACACCCGCAGATGGTTGGTTAAATTATGGCGTGAAAGTTTCAAGCCAACCAAATTTAGCAACATTTGTTCAGCGCATTTTGAGGATAGTTTTATCAATAGGACAGATCAAATTGTGCAATCTTCCCCAGGATCCAGGGCAGCCCAGTGCCATTTCAACAGCAGTCTTGCAGGTGTGTGCAGAGGTCAATGTATTTGAATCATTGAATAATCGTATGTTTGATTCAACCTATCTCAGTAACCATATGTTTTCTCTAATTAAAAATTGTTCCCAGTGTTATAAAAAGATCAAAATGTGTAATTTTGGGAAGCAACACACAGATGCATTGCAAGGTGAAAGATTAGAAAGAGGTTATCGAAATTAGTACTGCTTAAACATCAGTGAAGGTGTTACCATATGGGTCTCTTGCCAATACATAACTAAGATAGCATATGTGCTAACTTAATTAGTTAGCTGTAATGACACCTAGTGTGCCAGTTTGGAAGCATACTATTGTATTTCCCTACCCGGCTACAGGCTATTTTGTTAGATTTGATGGACATCACCCATTAAAGAGAGATGCATGTTTGTGATTTTCAGTCAAGTTGCACAGAATGTAATTTACATGATGGCAGTGATTGTGAGGAACTCTAAGATGTTTTGATGGTTCTGTTTGCATTTAATCAGACAAAAGTTATCGTGTCTGTATTAGACCATTATGAAAATATACCATTGTATTCCATGGTTAATATCATGGTGTCATGAAACAGATAAACCGTGGTTAAATACCATGGTGTTTTGAAACAGGTAAACCTTGGAATACCATACATTTACCATACACAATATATGAACAAACATGGTCTACCACAGTTTACTATGTAGTGTAATGGTTTACCATGTAATACCAACGAAATACCATGTCATTCCATGGGATATACATATAGCTCACACAATAAGTCGACATGTGGACAGTAATTGTTTTTTTTAGCAGCCACTGCAATGTATTGTCGCTGCTGACAGGACGAAGCAACCTGGCGGGCTTTGTCAAGGTGGCGAAGTGCGGAAACGACTTATTAGCATTCCGGAGGATATAACTTTGGTCTGAACACCGGACGTCGGTTTGGCGTGTATTCTAGTAGACAGGGAAATAGACACCCACGACCGTAGACTGTGTTTTGTTTGCCTTAAGGAACTTAGGCAAACAGCCGATTCAGCGGTTCTTAGTGACAGTGGCATCTGCTAGGTGGATGCCAGTTACTCGAAGCAAGCGTTTCGGAGCAGATGCTAATTTGACGTAATACTAAGTTCGTTCGGGCGCAAGCAATGGCGGAATGTTGACTCAGGGTGGCATGCTGATTTGTTGCGATTTGTTGTGCTTATTTGGACTTAATCAAATGGTTTTCTGGCATAGGGCTATGCTACCCGCGCTGCACTGCATTTTACATTACCGTACCATTTTATTAATGAGCGGGCGTACCATCTTGTTAATTGTGATTCTCATTCTTCACATTGCAGCAAATCCTTCAAAACTGAAGACTATTTTATTCCAAGGGTGACAATATTAAAAAATTTGTCTATAAATATCAATATATCCACTTATCAAGACAATTCAAATTTATTGTAACTCTAACAATAAATGCATAGCAGAGCGAAACCCTATATAATAATAAAAGGGAACAATAGGGATATAACACCTTAACTATAAAACACGAAAACAGTGTGCACTTGTAGAAAAGTATTCGTGAATGTGATGCATGTGCTTCAGTTTATTAATGCATACAGCCCCTTCTGGGGCTAACATGATGTAACATGTTACATATTAGCATCATTATGTAATATATATTGTATCTTGCCTTGTGTTAAAATAATTCCAAATTATAGCACTGTTAATTATCTTACATGAAAGGCTTATTATTAAAATTATGCTTCTGTTTCTTCAGTGCTGCCAACCTACGAGCATCGCAGAATTTAACATTCCATGGTGGCGAACAATGTCCGATTTATGCCATGCACGTGGACTGATGGAGACAGAACTTTTGGCACATGGATTAACCGACGGTCTAACAATGTATGACGGTCGAATATTGCCAATATATACGATGATTTGACAAGTACATATATTGGGTATATGGCATGTTTCAGTAAACCCACAAAAATAGAGCAAGCCGTGACAATCTGAACGATTTCTGAGCAGAATTGAGAATTGACCTGTACTCCAAATTTAGACAAACTGATTGGAGTAAGACCGCAATTGTTTATGTGTGTTTGTTTGTGTGTGTGTGTGTGTGTGTGTGTGTGTGTGTGTGTGTGCGTGCGTGCGTGCGTGCGTGCGTGCGTGCGTGCGTGCGTGCGTGCGTGTGTGTGTGTGTGTGTGTGTGTGTGTGTGTGTGTGTGTGTGTGTGTGTGTGTGTGTGTGTGTGTGTGTGTGTGTGTGTGTGTGTGTGTGTGTGTATGTGTATGTGTGTGGTTTTTTTGGGTGGGTACGTGGCTGTATGTATGCAGTGTGTGTATGTTTGTGTGGTGTTCGGGTATGTGCGTTGTTTGGCTTTATTTACAGCTCAATATATGTTGTTATTAACATTGATATCGATAGGAATCACTGGGAATATGAGGATGTATTTTCCTACCCGGCTATAGGCCTGGCTATTTTGTTAGACTTTGATATACATCACACATTTAAGAGAGATGCAAGTTTGTTATTTTGACTAAAGTTGCTAAAGTTTAAAATGTTTAATGGTTCAGTTTTTTATTTTAATCAGACAAAAGTTATCGTTCCGTTCAGGACATAATATTAAGCCATCAGGATGTCCATGAAGAACCATTCATCAGTTATCCCACCAGTTAGCCATGAAATGTCTGATGCAGTTGGGAGACCATGCCACTAGGCACTGGCTGACAGTGCTAACTGCTAAGAACTGCCAGCTGAATCTTCCTCTGTAAAAGTAAGGTGACTCAAGTCAGATTGCATCCTACGCCAGTATAATTTGGTGCCAGCAGTCTGACAATAAAGTACAAAAAAGATGTTGAGCATGTTGTATTTGCATGTTCTAACCCTGTCAACAACCAGAAAGTATAAATTGCAAATTCTGATACAAACACATTGCAGCACTGCCATTGTGCTCCAAAAGTAGACAAACTGGACTGATGTATAAGCATGTAAATTGGTCTTGTGTTGTCTTTGTTCAAAACAAGAACAACAAACTTTATTCATATTAACCCTTTATTACACTTTGGACAAATCTTATCACCTCTACCCCTTCAAATGATGTGCATGTTTGGGGAGGTAATGTTTAGTCACTGGTAGACTAACTACGAAGATATTGTGGTTTATTAATTGCTAATTGCAGTTATGAAAGCAAAAACTGGTTTCATGAGTCATATCATGTAAGTATGTTTGTAAAAAGGAGGATTTTTAAAATGTAACCATTTGTTTGTTGTGGTAGGCATTCATTTGTCTTCAAGTATAAATAATATATTATATATATTCTGGTAAACCATAATTATATTTCATAGGTATGTGGAGAACTTCCCTGCTTTACAAAGTCTGTACAACTATTGGAAATATTTTCATAAAAGTAAAAATGCAACAAAATCTGTGGCAGTGAATAATTTAAGATGATCCTTATACATTAATTAATTAGACCATATCAACTGTCCATGCATGTGGTCCAGAGTCCTGTGAATATGGAGGTAACATATGAGGTCTCCAAATCTGGAGGACTCCTAACTAACCCTTGATTGCTAACAATGAATCAGGTACTTCATAACAATGAACTCAGTGTGGGATCAATGAAGCCATAATGCATGCAGCATGTCTCATGAAACCTTGAGACATGCTAGTCTGGGTCTGAGAAAGAGCAGGGACTGAGGGAGAAGAGATACGATAAATGCTAAACAAAGAAATGTAGCCAGTGTGTGGAGAGCAAATCCTCCTTTTGCTTTGTTTTATTTGAAGTGAATGTTATTGTTGATGAAATAAAGAGGTTTTCCTCATAAAAAAATCTTATCAACTGCCATTGATATTCACTTGTTGCTGAGATATTAATTATATTAATTAATAATGTTTAGTTTAAAATATTTTATTATTTAATATTTATAAAATATGTACTTGTACCCGTGAGAACTTAATCGTACTCAATTTTTAGCAACATACTCGTACTCAGGTCTGAAAGGGGAGGAGCAGCATAAGAACTTACATGCATATAACCAAATCATTTTGATTGATACCAGCACGTTTCAACTGATAAATCATATACTCACTTTTCCCTGCCTTTGAAACAATTCATCTACATGTGCATTCGAAATTAATAAGATGATATAGTTACACAGATAACTTTTGCTTGAATAACTCTTTCTATATTAGTCCCATTTATCTCAATATACGGCAAAGATTCAACATGTTCTACTACTACTGAAACGTATAACCATCTATTGTATCTCGTTCGTATTGATGCACACATACTTATTATTATAACACAGCGGAGTAATGCTAGCTGAATCCTGTCTGACAGATACTCTGTTTGGCTTGCGTATTTCAAATAATGTGCTGTCATCAACATATTTATAAATAGGGCAAAGTGTTCGTAGATAATTTATGTGAACCAAAAAGTGTTTTGATCCAGACAAAGTTCCATGAGGAGTGCTTCCAAATGTTAGCATAATTATGAAATAGCATTACTTATCTTGAGTCTCTGTTCATGGTCTTAGAGAAACGCTGCCGTCCATCGGACCAGGTGCACTGGTAGTTCCATTCTAACCAGTTTACCTGTGTTGAACGTCTGCATGTTTCAGTAAGACAGACAACCAGGAGCTGTGCGCGCCACTGACCCGTTTAGTAGCACACGTTTCTCGGGTGAATGGTTCACAACAGTCTACAATGTAGGATGTTTCCACAGTTCAGCCTGGTAACACCATTTGATTTTACAGATTATAAGTTGTAGCACCTTTACTGTTTTAGTGGTGTTGTAATAGAATACTGTTGCACCTCGTATTACGCGGTTACCAAACGAATACGGTCATCTTGGGACAGCGAGTCCCAAATGATTTCCATAGAAATGAGACATTAATACAGTCGCCTCACTGATCAGGAATACGATCATCACATGATCAACCGGCCGACAGGCTGGCATCATGACATGACATATTGAACAGAGTATGCCATGAATAACCTGGCAAAGCTCAGCAAAAAAACGTACTAACAGCAGTAAAAAGTAAGCATTTTTTATCATATACACAGATTAGTAGAGAAAAAACCAGTGGAAAAACTCCAGTTGGCTGCCACCTGACATACTCCCTCCCCGGCTCGCTGGCCTCTTCAGCTGACGCACTCCTTCCCTGGCTTGCTCGACTCCTCTATTGACCCACTCCGTCCCTGGCTCGCTCACATCCCCTGACTCACTCCCTCCCTGGCACACTCACCTCCCCTGACTCACTCCCTCCCTGGGACGTTCACCTCTTCCTGGCTTGCTAGACTCCTCCCCTTTACCCAATCCTTCCCTGGCTCGCTCACATCCCCTGACTCACTCCCTCCCTGGCACACTCACCTCCCCTGACTCACTCCCTCCCTGGGACGTTCACCTCCCCCTGGCTTGCAAGACTACTCCCCTTTACCCAATCCTTCCCTTCCTCGCTCACCTCCTCTCCCTTACCCAATCCCTCCCTGGCTTGCTCATCTCGCTTTGACTTACCCCCTCCCTGGCTCGCTTACCTCCCCTGACTAACACCCTGTCTGGCTAGATCGCCTCCCACCCAAATCACTCCCTCCCTGGCTCGCCCATTTTGAACACAGTTTTCAACTGTTTATATCAACTGTGGTATCATTGATTTTCATCAAATTTACAGTAAACTTTAATTCTTCAACATCCTAATCACCAACATGTATTCTCCATGGGGAAATAAACATTGTCCACTGAGAAACAAAATGAGATAAGGCCTGAATGATCTGACTTTGGTTTGACTGTCAGTAGGTTTTTGTCAGTATTTGTCAGTATTTGTTTTTGATGCAAATGCTTGATTATATTGTTCTTGTTAACAATGTTTCAATAACAGAGTAGACAGTGTCTATGCTGTAATGTTGATATCTTCCTGGCTGTTACTAGATTCGGAGTGACATGCTAGTAGCAGACACATATGATTTGGATAGTAAATTTAAGGGTTAAGGATAATACTAATACCAATTCCAAAAAAATCAATGCCAGACAAACATCAATTCCAACTGACTTTCGAAAATCAACTCCAATTCCGGAATTGGAATTAAGGGTAAATTCCAATTCCGGAATGGAATTGATGCCATGTCTGGTTAACAGCCACTTTGAAGTTCGATCGGTAAACAAGGCCGTTACCACTACCTTGGCGATTTTTCCGAGGAATATGTACAAGTTTATAATCAGCGGGCGTCGGGTCTTTTTGTGGTGTTGTTGCCTTTGTCACCGGTTGTTAGTCGTATCTCCGTGATGGCTACAAGATCCATGCTCACCTCAGTCAAGTGATCGGTGAACACACCAGTCTTGTTACAAACTGACCGAGCTTTAACAATGCCCAATTTGACAGGTACCGCAACACGGCTAAGCGCACCCACGTTGTTGGAAGGCGACAGCATTCCAGACAGGATGAATCGGAGCGATCAGCTGTACAAGATTCGCTCTGTCAGCACCTGTTAGTTTGTCGACAGAAAGAACATCAGCCCTATTGTTCCAGCGCCATGGTGGTAATTTGCCTGAAACGCCTCATTCCGACGTTTGTCCCTCATCGGCACGCATTCAACGTCTCTTTTGTTGCCATCCACGGTTGGCTAGGCGGCTGCTGGCAATGCTGTAAGCTTAGAAGGAAAAATGTTCTGCGCAATGACATGCTTCGCTGGTGGCTCTGCGTGAAACAGACAACTGTATGTATGTAGGAATCGGGTTCCCCCTTATGAAAATATACCATGGTATTCCATGGTATAAAATTCCAGTATAAAATTGTATACCATGGTATACCATGGTATTTACCATTTTCCGGCAACACGTTGTCGCTGCTGACATGACGACGCAACCTGGCGGCTATCCCTTATGAAAATATGCCATGGTAAATGCATAGTATACCATGGTGTTTTGAAACAGGTAAACCATGGTTAATCAAGGTAAACATTGGTAAATACCATGGTATGCCATGATATACTGTGGAATACCATGGTATATTTTATGAGGGATACATTAATGAACTGAAGACTGAAGAACATGCATCACTTTTCTACACATGCACACTGTTTTCGTGTTTTATTACTAAGATGTTATATCCCTATTGTTCAGTTATATGTTTACCTGGGGTGTCGCTCACCTTTGCATTTATTGTAAAGAGTTACAATAAATATTAATTGTCTTGATAAGTGGATATATTGCTATTTATAGAGATGTGTGTGAATTGTTACTTTTATTAAATAGTCAGGTAGTACTTGGGAGGGACACAAATGTGTTAATATTATTACCTTGGAAGCAAATAATCTTAAGTTTTGAAGGATTTGCTGTAATGTGAAGAAGGAGAATCGTAATTAACAAGATGGTACGCCTGATCATGAATACAAATTATACGGTAATGAAAATGCGCGCAACGCGGGTGGCATAGCCCTGTGCCACAAAAGGGTTTAACTAAATCCAAACGAGCACAACAAATCGCACACTTCAACTACACGCTTGCATCAGCATGCCTCCCTAAGTCAACATTCCGCCTTTGCTTGCGCCTGAACGAACTTAGTATTAAGTCAAATTAGCATCTGCTCCGAAACGCTTGCTTCGAGCAACGCGCATCCACCCCTTATGAAAATATGCCATGGTAAATGAATGGTATACCACAGTAAACCATGAAATTACATAGTAATCTGTGGTAGACCATGCTTTTTCATATATTGGGTATGGTAAATTTATGGTATACAGAGTTTATCCCTTTCTCAAAATACCATTGTATTTTACCATTTTGTTTCCCTGTTTCAAAACACCATGGTTTCCATGGTATATCACTCTATTTTACCAAGGTTTACAGTTAACCTGTTTCCAAACATTTATCATGGAATACAATGGTATATTTTCATAGGGGTCTACTACAGACACGATAACTTTTGTCTGATTAAATAAACTGAACCATCAAACAATCTTAAACTTCCTCACAATCACTGCCATCATGTAAATGCCATTCTGAGCAACTTTAATCAAAACCACAAACTTGCATCTCTCTTAAATATGTGATGTCCATCAAAGTTTAACAAAATAACCAGGCCTATAGACGGGTAGGGAAATATCGACATCTATGTTAATAGCAATACATATTCAGCTGTATATGACAAACACACACACACACACACACACACACACACACACACACACACACACACACACACACACACACACACACACACACACACACACACACACACACACACACACACACACACACACACACACACACACACACACACACACACACACACACACACACACACACACACACACACACACACACACACACACACAGCACAGCACAGCACAGCACAGCACAGCACACCGCACACACTAAATCTAAATATATGCACAGATGCATACTCTGAAGATAGATAATATCAATCTTGAACAAGTTAATGAATTTTATTTCTTAGGTTTAATTACTAATACACATTTTAACTGGAAAAGACAGGCGGAAAAAATGTCAAACGCATGTTCTAAAAATATTGTTTTTTCTCAATAAATTCAAACGTGTTATCACAACAAGTTAAAACGTTATTATATAATTCATTAATTATACCACACATTAATTATTGCATCATGGCTTGGAGTTTTCAAACAAATAGAATAATAAAATTTCAAAAGAAAGCTTTGAGAAGTATTACCTTGAGTAATTATAATTCTCACTCCATAAAAAAACTCAGCATATCAAAAGTAGATTGCATTCTTAAATTAAAAAAAAAATATTTTATAGTAAATATTTACATAACAATTTACCAGTTTATTTTCAAAACTGGAAGATAAACTATGACATGCATAATTATGATATACAAATCAAGAAGGCAAATCAAGAATTTGCAAAATGTCTTCGGCATAATTTACCATTTTTACTTAATAATATTCCCACTATAGTTAAAGATTTTGCTCAGTACGCAGAACTTTTTACCAAATTATCAAGATTCATGCACTAGGCAGAATTGCTATATATGTATGCAACATTAAAAATACAATCACCTGTCACCCTTATACTAAAAAGCACCTAAACTACAACCACACATAACCAAGTGAGAATATTAATACACGAGCATGCACATGAACATGCACACATGCATACACACACACAATCAGATATAATATTATTATTATTAGTATGTTTTTTTTATTAATTGTTTTCTTCTCGGAAGAATTATATATGTTTGACCAACTGATTTAGTTTAATTTTATTTTGTAAGATGGCTCCATGATAGCGACTATCAAAGTCTTAGAGGAGTCTCCTGATCCTATTTGTTTGTTTACTTTAATATATACCATGTTTACTTACAACAATATACACCTGTATTATTTAAAATTATAAATCAAAATGGATAATATATGTCTTATGTGTAATGCATGATGGGTCAGATAAAAAAAATTTTCTTATTGTTTGTTGGACACAGAAAACATACCCATAAAACGTGAAATTTTTCTTAAGGATCATTTACTGGCAATGTGTTGAGCATCCCTCGGGGGAGGGAGGGCGTCAAAGATATCAATGGAAATGTTAGCAAACATAACTGGCGCCCTCCCTGTTTTGGTAAGTGAAATAATAAAGTACCCGACGCATGTGCTATCGTGGACCCTTGTTATTAGGTGTGTTATTCTACAATTTCAGTTATGCCCGTATACCTAACCACTCGCAGATTATCCTTGTTGCTGTCAGCCGGCCCGGCACTTTTATTAATACACGAATATGGAGGTTACATTTTGAATTGTTAACAATACATTCAACATTAGCTTCTTGTTGTCATACAAATCGAAACAATTCGTCAGGCACATGTCTTGTTTCAATTGTAACAACACCAGTAAACATGAATTTAATCAGGTTATTGTTGGCAACTATACAGTTGGATCGTGCACGAATTAAATATAAAAAATAAACAGCACAAATCCACTCAAGTGTAAAATGATTATACAAATAATTGGTGACCACCACACACACAATAAGAGGCGCTTTGCATTGACATAAATTAATTAAATATTGCATCATAATTACCTTAATAACATAGAGTAAAATGAATTAATTAGATTATAATGAAGTAATTGAATTATATTAAAATGAATAAATTACATTAAAAATTAACAGTTTATGTTAAACCATTCATGAAAAACCGCGCATGATAAAAACATTTAAGCATTTTGACAGTGTTATAAACACCATGGTATTACCAAGTTTTGTGTAGCGATTTGTATTAGCTTAATCAGATGATATAATTACACCAAGGACTTTTGCTTGAATAACTCTTTCTATGTTAGTCCCATTTATCTCAATATACGGCAGAGATTCAACATATGTTCTATCTCTACTGAAACATATAACCATATGTTGTGTCTCGTTCGTATTAATGCGCATATCATCATTATTATTATAACACAGCAGAGTAATGTTAGCTGAATCCTGTATAACAGATATTCTGTTTTGGTTGCATATTTCAACTATTGTGCTGTCATCAACATATTTATAAATAGGGCAAAGTGTTCGTAAATTATTTATATAAACCAAAAAGTTCCCTGAGGAGTGCCTCCAATAGGGTAGCATAGTTCTGATACAGCATGCCCTATCTTGACTCTGTGCTCAAGGTTTAGCAGAAACGCTGCCGTCCATCGGGCCAGGTTCATTTGTACTTCCATTCTAACCAGTTTACCTGTGTTGAGCGTCTGCATGTTTCAGTAAGACAGACAACTAGGAGCTGTGTGAGCCACTGACCTGTTTAGTAGCACACGTTTCTCGATTGAATGGTTCACAAAAAGTCTACAATGTATGACATTTCCACAGTTCAGCCGAATACGGTCACCCTGGGACAGCGAGTCCCAAATGCTTTCCATAGTAAAATTTCGGACATTAATACAGTCGCCTCACTAATCAAGAATGCGATCAGCACACGGTCAGCCGACTCAATCCCTCGCTGGCTCGCTCACCTCCCCCTGACATACTCCCTTCTGGGCTCGCTGGCTTCCTACCCCTGACTCACTCCCTCGCTGGTTCGCTGGCCTCCTCCCCCTGACCCACTCCCTCCCTAGTTCGCTCACCTCCCCATGACTTACCCCCTCCCTGGATAAATCGCTTCTTCTCCCTGACTCACTCTCTGCCTGGCTAAATCACCTCCTCTCCATGGATCTCTCACCTCCTCCTGACATACTCCCTACCTGGCTAAATCACCTCCCCTGATTTACTCCCTCTCTGGCTCGCTCGCCTCCTCCCCCTGACTCCCTCCCTCCCTGAATCACTCACCCCCTGAATTACACACTCCGTGGCTCGCTCACCCCTGGCTTACTCCATCCGTGGCTCTTTCACCTCCCCCGACACACTCCCTCCCTGGCTAGCTCACCTCCCCTGACTTATTCCCTTCTTGGTTCGCTTGCCTCCTCCCCCTGACCCACTCCCTCCCTGGCTCGCTCACCTCCCCCTGACTTACTCCCTCCCTTGCTAGCTCACCTCCCCCTGACTTACTTTCCCCTGGATCGCTAGACTCCTCCCCTGACCAAATCCATACCTGTCTCGCTCACCTCCTCTTGGCTTACCCCCTCCCTGGTTCGCTTGCATCGTCCCCATAAATCACTCCCTACCTGGATCGCTAATATTGCACCTGATTCACTGTAACCCTTTGTGGCTCGATCACCTCCACTGACTTATGCCCTCCCTGGCTCGCTGGCCCCTCTTCCTCGTTCACTCCCTCCCTGGTTCGCTCGCCTACTTCCCTGACTCATTTCCTCCATTGCTCGCTTACCTCCTCCCCTGACCTACTCACTACCTGGCTCGCTCACCTCCTCCGCTGTTTCTCTCACTCCCTGGCTCACTCGCCTCCTCCTCCTGATCCACTCCCTAACCTTGCTCACTTGCCTCCTCCCCTGACTCAATCTCTCCCGCCCACCCTGCCTCGGTCGCCTCCTCGACCTTATCCACTGCCTCCCTGGCTTGCTTGCCTCCTCCCCCTGACCTGTTCCCTCCCTGGCTCACTCACCTCCCCATGATTTACTCCCACCCAGGCTAAATCGCTTCCTCTCCCTGACTTTCTCCCTACCTGGCTAATTCGCCACCTCCCCCTAACCCACTCCATACCTGGCTCGCCCACCTCCCCTGATTTACTCACTCGCCACCTCCCCTTGATATATACTCCCTGCATGGCTCACTCGCCTCCTCCACCTGACTCCCTCCCTCCTTGGCTCGTTCGCTTTCTCAACCTGACTCACTCACTACCTCCCTGGCTCACTTGCCTCCTTCTCCCCCTGACCCACTCCCAATCTTTGCTCACACGCCTCTTCCACTGACTCACTCCCTACCTGGCTCACTCGCCTTCTCCCCTGGCTCACTCCCTCCCTGGCTCGCTTTCCTTCTCCCCCTAACCCACTCGCTAACCTTGCAATCTCGTCTCCTCTCCTCATTCACTCCCTACCTATTCCCTCCCAGGCTTACTTGCCTCCTCCCCTGACCTACACCCTCCCATCCTACAGTACAGTATAAGTAGGACTGTTTGTTTAAGCACCTTCCTCTCTGCCCAGCTCTTTATCAGCTGTCATTTCGGTGCACACATTATTCACCTATCACAAACCTTCATTCTTTCCCACCTTCTCCTCCCCTTGGCCCTTTGTTATCTTCCTATACTCTAGTATCCCCTCCGCATCCATAACAGGTGCGGAATCAGAATTTGAGCTACATGCAGCTAGAAGCATATTGTTTTGAGTCCACCGCAACAGTGTAAATGTACCTCGACATATTCTGAAAAAAAAATAGTAAAGTTTATAATATCAAGAAAAATACGATGGAAAACTGCTGATCTCCCCTGGCCGAGAAATTATTGTCAGGGTTTTTTTCTGGGTATATGTTTAACTCATTGCCATATACAACATTCAACCAACTTGGGAAATCAGAGGTCTAAAATGTATGAAATGTGCTTTAGCGGTTTCCTAATTGTGACTGTTAATGCAACCTGTGATTTGATTTACAAGAGACAGATACATCAGCAAAACAATAGGGTCACCTTGTACCCTGTCACCCAATTATTGTGAAGCAGGCCGACTGGGTATTAATAAAACATTTGCCCTACTGATAGAGTCACCTGGCTACTATGGAATACTGCAATGCAAAACAGCCTGATTACCCACATATTCAGCCATATGTAAACAGCAACAAAGCAGTCATACAAAGCCACGCACCTGGGATAACGTGGGTGGGTGGGTGTGTGAGTAGGAGTGCCGTGTGTGGGGGTGTGGTGTGTGTATGAACATATATATATATATATATATATATATATATGTATATATATATATATATATATATATATATATATATATATATATATATATATATATATATATATATATATATATATATATATATATATATATATATATATAATATATATATATATATATATATATATATATATATATATATTATATATATATATATATTAATATATAATTAATACCATAATCCGTATATATATATATATATATATATATATATATATATATATATATATATATATATATATATATTATCAATAATAATGGCGCCAAGGAGAGGACAGATCCAGGTCAAACACTCTTACCTGGCCATGTTAACTATCCTGCTGAGCGGGGATATCGAACTCTGCCCTGGCCCTGCCACGGATTATGGTATTAACCCAAGTTTTAGCCACAAACTGTTTTACAAGAATGCAATCAGCATTGTTTGCAAATTGCAAGACTTTATAATGTTTACTTCAGTGATCATACCTACGATTTCGTTACTATCACAGAGACATGGCTGTGGGAGGACATTTTCGACATCAGCAAAATAATAGGGTCACCTTGTACCCTGTCACCCAATTATTGTGAAGCAGGCCGACTGGGTATTAATAGAACATTTGCCCTGCTGATAGGGTCACCTGACTACTATGGAATACTGCAGTGCAAAACAGCCTGATTACCCACATACTCAACCATCTGTAAACAGCAACAAAGCAGTCATACAAAGCCACGCACCTGGGATAATGTGGGTGGGTGAGTAGGAGTGCCGTGTGTGGGGGTGTGGTGTGTGTATGAATATATACACATATATATATATATATATATATATATATATATATATATATATATATATATATATATATATATATATATATATATATATATATATATATATATATTATCAATAATAATGGCGATAAGGAGAGGGACAGATCCAGGTCAAACACTCTTTACCTGGCCATGTTAACTCTCCTGCTGAGCTTGGATATCGTACTCTGCCCTGGCCCTGCCACGGATAATGGTATTAACCCAAGTTTTAACCACAAACTGTTTTACCAAAATGCAACCAGTATTATTTGCAAATTGCAAGTCTTTATAATGTTTACTTCAGTGATCATACCTACGATTTCATTACTATCACAGATACATGGCTGTGGGAGGACATTTTCGACAATGGGGTACTGTCAGAATTATACAACATTTACAGAAGAGACAGGGACAGTACAGTTGTGGTAAAAACAAGAACTATCACGGCGGTAGTGCTCTGGTTGCTGTGAGCAGTACGTATTGTTCCAAATGTAGGTTGGGTCTGGAAACTGATTTGGAAATATTGTTGAATCAGACGCGTTTGGCTGGTCTACTTGGGGTGTGTTTACGTTCCGACACGGTCGGACGTATACATCTGGTCATAGCTTGAAAAATCACTAGGGCTAGTTTACAATGCATTGTAAACTGACTGCGAATATGTTCTACCATGTGGCGATTTCAATCACCGAGACATTGAATGAAAACCGTCAAACAATACAGTAGGCTTAATGCCTCATTCATGGACCAATCCCCAATCCGAGCTGTGTGTGAAAATGTTGTGTGAATACGGTCTAGTGCAGTGTAACGAAGACCCCGCGTGAAAGGAGCACAAACTGGACCTCATCTTTGTCGTATGTGTGCAGTATAACTTTTCCAACCTGTTTTAAAAGAGGAAATGTTATTCCTGTGTATAAGAAGGAAGATAAACTTCAGTCAATCGTGCCACCCACTGTTATTTCACAAGCTTAAATCATATGGGTAGTCTGTCTTGGCTAGGCAGTGCCTGTCCTGTTGTCCTTCGGCCTAAGTGATTTGGCCTTGAGCTGAATAGGTCGACTGGGTGTGTTGGCAAGGCTCAGTCCACTGAACAGGCATTGTACTTCAGTATAGTTGGCAATTGTGTGCCACTGACCTGCTCACTGCTAGAGGGTGAACATTGTATAAACTGGGTTACATTGTGTGATATCTGCCAGATAGACATTCCTTTCGGCATTGACCATGTCCAATATGGCACTCAGCTGGTGTTTTCTTGCCTGATGGTTCCATACAGTGTTCTTGTAACTATCCGACATGTCTGAAGGATAATTATCTATAAAAGTTGCAATTGTCGAACTTGACTGGCTTGAATTTGAAATTACAAAAAAGGTAAAGGTACGTTCTTATATTGCGCGGTATCCAGTCATTGTGATTGGACACACTTCACCCCCTGGCAGACCTGTGCATTTCAACGCCATATCGACTTCTCTGGGAAGCATTCAGCCACGCTGCAATTACTGCGCGAAGAATATTCATTCAGATATCCACCTCTGTCTGTGTCAGGTACTCACACAGCTGAGTGAACTATGGCAACGTGGGATTAACGAAATTACCAAAGCTTCAAAACTCTCAATTGTATGGAAGCACGGACCCGTCAAAACTACAGAATAACGTCGCGTCGCAATTATATTTACGACATGACTGTCACGATTTTTACTGGTATGAACGATAAGTTTATTAGTCTAGGGGTAGCAATATAATGTGGTGGATGATGAACGGTAGATGATCTGACATGACTTACTTTACTTTCGGGTTCCGATTATATTATATTTACAACATTCCACTATTAACCAATACTATGGCAAATACGTCTAATTGATATGAGACTAGAACACATAATATGATGCAGGTGCTACCTGGTGGCAATGCCGTTTTAAAACATGCTTTAAGTTGTTATTTCTATAATATATAATAAATGTTTATTTAAGACAAAAAGTTCATAATATATGCATTAAATTAAAAGGTACACACGCACACAAGTTGTGCATTAAAAGCACACATATAAGCCGGTTTAATGTACTTCACAGTGGTGACTGAGAAAATGACATGTGGACAGGGTTGAAATGATTTTTTTATTTTATTTATTTGATTTTTGTTTAACCTGGTATATAGATATTTGCATAGATGTATAAATTTGTAAACTCTTTCAAACATGTTCTATTCAAATCGATTTGGGTTCTTGTCTTAACAGAGTGTACATGATTTTTGCTTATGTAAAGACATTAGACAATGTCCACAAGGCCTCACCCCCTGTAGTTGCATAGTCTCTCTTGGAAAGGAAAGCATGCTGTGTGTCTGTGGCTGTAGCAGTGGTAATTATTGTTTGCCTATAGGGTGGATTAGCACCTGTCCAGGGCTCTGTGTACTCTAAAGGTTTCTAACCAGAATACAAGCTGGTACAGTATTAAACAACTGAGTCAAAATACTGAATTGGTAACAACTAGCACAAACTATAAGCTATAAGCTAAATATACTTCCTCTGGAAGACAAGTTTGTGTGGCTACACTGCATTCAGAAAGGGAATAGCTCAAACAATGTCATAAAATATTTGACTATCAGGCTATCTGGTGTCAATACAGCTACACAGGCCTGCGCACTTTGTGTTTTGTATTAAAAAACATACAAAACTTTGTTGATATCGATGCTTTTAAACAATTATTTGTGTTAAATTCATATAAATCAGCGATTAAAAAATCGGAAGTAAAAAATAAAAACAAATCATAAATCAATGATTTTTTTGAGTGATTTAAATCATGATTTAAATCAAACAATCCTGCATGTGGATATTTATGATTGTGTCATATAGCAAGATGTTTCATGCCATAATAATCAGCAGAAAGACACAAAATTTAGAAATAATTCACAATATACCAGGCGTGTTAACAAATGCAAATGCATTTGGATGCGTATCTGAATGCTGCGCATTTGAATGTACATACGTACTTTAACATTTTCATTTGAATGCGAACCACAAACATTTGCTTTGCGTAATTCTTTGACTAATAATTATTGTTATCTCGGTGCAACGCTATCAGATGAAGGACCAAAATCAGAAATCCTTTCAAGAATTGCACAAACCTCAGCTGCAATGCAAGACTAAAACCAATGTGGAAAAACAACATCACCCTAAAAAAACTGATGCGTGCACTTGTCATATCGATCTTACTATATGCTTACGAGACATGAATTAAAAAGAAGAATACAATTTTTTGTTTAGCCTAATACAAATTGCTTTAGCCAAATTGTTTAAATGTGCATCAATACATCTGACAACAAATGTCCATGTATTTTGCATGTTTTTCAATGAAAATGCTAGTAGCCAAATTGGCGTTTGGTTAGCCAAATCCAATGCCATATGGCCTATGGCCCAAATGGCCAGTGGTAGCGCTAGCCTAGTAATATACACAGTTGTAAAATATATATCTCTAGGTTGAGGTATGCAATGTACCCCCATGTTTACTATGTTAAACAGTGTTATACTCACCAAACCAGTTGTATGGTCAGCAGATTGTATGATACGTTTTATGATGAATGTTGACTAGCTCGGAATAGTTGCTCTGCAAAGACAGTGAAAGTGAATATATATAAACAAACATTACATTTATATACATAGTGTTACCCTTCATTTGTCTAATTTATACTTTTGGGGCTAAGGCCTAGACTAGCTTATTGGATGGTTATGACCCAGAAAGCAACAGGTAATATATACATACATTCATGCATGTTATGTATTTATAAATAGTGTGTCTTTCTACTGATTATTATGTCATGCAAAATCTTGTTGTGACACAATAATAAATATCCACTTGTCATTTTCAGACATCTATCCTTGTAAGAAGTCTCACACATACATGTTCACTTTGTTAAACAGTGGGTTAATAATAGCTCACTAATCTAACATAAATATAATATGTGCATTAAAGACATTACTATAGTTATTATTAAAGGCAATGGTTAATGCCAAGCAGCATGATCTGTAAAATGTTCATGTCTTGACAGTTTTTAGCGGCCGTTGTGCAGCAAATGGAGGATTGTTTGGATGACGTAAAACAATGGATGGCAAGGAATTATATGTGTATGAATGACGGCAAGACACAATATCCAATTGCAACCAAGTCTGCGGCTGCACTCGCTGACGGCAGTGTGATTCGCGATGTGTTCGAAATATCGGTTTCTTCATTGACAGGCACCTAGATATGAAAAAGCAAGTGTCTCAAACCGTCAGTGCATGCTCATTCTACCTCATCAAATCAGCCATTTTTTACCCAAACCCACAAAGGATCGCGTAGTCAATGCCATCATCACATCGCGGCTTGACTACTGCAATGCATTCTTATACGGCACGTCTGTCCTGAACATTGCGCGTCTACAACGAATACACGATTCGGCTGCCAGATTGATTCTGCGTCGTCCACGTGGCGACAGTGCCAGGCCCCGTTACTAGAACTTCACTGGCTGCCCGTGGCACGCAGAGTCGATTTCAAGGTACTGGCACTTACATACAAAGCCATTCACGACGAAGCGCCAGTGTATATGTGTGAACTCGTGCGCCCATATCAACCGGCAAGAGCACTGCGCCCTGCCAGCAGTAACAGTTTGGAAGTGAAGCGCACTCGTACCAAGGCTGGGGGCGGCTCGTTCGCAGTGGCTGCGGCGTCTCTGTGGAACACTTTACCTAACTTTATTAAAACATGTGAGACTTTCGCCAGCTTCAAATGTTGACTAAAGACATATTTCTTTCGTATCGCGTATTAGCGTATATCGCAGTTGAACATTGTCCTCTACTCAGCAATTTAATTATGACTATTCTAGTAATCTTGTTCATGATATTTAATATTATTTTTTCCAATTCCTTTTTATCACTTAAACTGTTACTACACAAATATTTTACTAAATTATTTAATTATGATTTATTATTATTATTATTAATCATACATATACATTTATTTCTTTATTAGTTTTATTGTAATAATTTATAATAATTGTACTATGTTAATTTTTAATAATTCTTATTACTAGCAGCTAATATATTTATTTAGCTATTTCCTTATTTAGCAATTCTACACTATTTTATTTATGTATTTATTTAAAATAAGTATTATTACTAGTAGTATTTTAAATGCATTTATTTGTTGTTTTGCAATTCTGCACTATTTTATGTATTTTAATATGTTGTGAAGCCCCACGAACAATTTTGGATATGGCGCTGTACCAAATAAAATATGATATTACATATATGTGAATTTATCAGATGATTAATATAAAATTACTTTATTTACAGGATTGTGTTGTTGTGATACCTATAATGTGGAATTCTTGGAGTGTGAATTTAATGAATTAATAAATGATGTGTCTGGTCCAATTTAAGTTAACAAAACAAAACATAGTTGTAGGTTGTTAACATGGCAACCCACGAATACATGTATGGGATTGCCGGAAGCTCAAATACATAATTTTGTAATGGTGAGCGCATTGTACCGACATTATTGTAAAAGTATATACAAAGCAACACAATTATCACCTCGATATATCATCAGACGTACAACCAGCACTAACACATACTACATAATATGTACGTATTGTATAAAATATAAATTGCACAATTCACAAATGCAATGTGTACCGGAATTGTACAACAAGCCCACCGCCAACTGCTAGTCTACAGAAACAATGACATATTACTATTTTGCACAATAATGTATAAAAACACGTTAAGGCGAGGATTATAATCTTCCCTCCAACGGCACAAACCAACTGCTTAATGGGTGTTGAACAAAACCCATTTTCTAGGCCTCTTGAAAATTGCCCCCTGTTGCCTTGAGACACGTTAAGATTGAGTCATTGTTATGGCAATAGACGAATGTGTAGGAAGAGTGTGCTTGTCTGTATATCATATGGACTTACGTACTTCAATGAACACTTATATGTATGCGTATCATAGTATATGCACTTGTAACTGCGTGCTGTGTGGTGTATCTTACGTAGACCACGATTAAGGTTTTTGTAAACAATATGCTAAAAATGGCAATAAGTATGACATTAGTTTATTAGTGTTTAACTAATATTGCTATTACTTATATAATATTAATATAAGACAAATTGGCATAACTGTACAATTTGCGAAGGTGGTCAATCTATCAATACACACTGCAAGCGTAAAAACGACTATGCGCAATCTCATTCTTCTGAGCAAATAAACAGGAGAGTGACGCTCTGTCGTTCATGAGACAGTTTCCTATCAGTGAATAATGCTATCCCATGTGAAACGTCGGAAATAAAAGTGAAACGTAAAAATTATTTTTTGAAGAAAAAATCCTAAAAGTATGGAAACAATCCTAAAAGTATACAGAAATAAAGCAATCACCCTTATGCAAAAGAACTACCATCAGCTATCACCGCTTAATGGTTCCCATTTAAATCCACACATTACCTTGCAGTCTGGGAAGTGTTAATTAGCTTTGTTGCGAGACAATACACAGCCTTAGTACCATGGGTAGACATTGAACTCAATCACATGAATTTGGAACATGCCGTTTGAAACCAATACGACATAAGGTATCTGTACCAGTCATGTTTTAAGTGTATGCCATCTAGTGACCAGGCAGGCAACAGAATGGTCATAGCGTAGAGGTCAAAGAACGTAACTTTCTATCGGTGAATGAAATTAAGCTGATTAGTTCAATTAAAACGCTTCGTGGAAGAGAGTCACCGTTATCATTCCCGGTTTTGTCTGAAGAGTTAACGAAGATGCATTCAAACAAAACATTATATCGCTTATGAGACTTCTGCTTAGGAAACTTCGTTGCACGACGCCTTCGCTTGGAAAACTAATTTTCCAAAAGGTCGTTACTTAGTAGTGTGCAACGAGTTATTGGTTTCAACATTTCCTTCAATGCCCGGATATACCTATTGCCGTGCGAATCGCCGATCACCACAATCCGTTTGATTTGTTTCTGCTGCAGACAACGTCGGAGCAGTTGCGGTGGAATAACGTCAAATTTGAACTGACAGAAACGAGGCACAAAGCGACTGCCTGGAAACGAGGCGTTGTTGTTATTCCAATATTGCTCTTCGGGGAAACGGTCGCGTGCGACAATACAGTTTCTTACGGCGCTATCGCTACACAGCCTGGAACTGTATGAACACCCTGTCGACAACACCGCTCTACCATCGGATTGTGTTGTGTATTTATTGTCGTTGGTGTGAAAACGTTGTTTTCTGATTGCCATGACGTGTAACCGGCCGTATCCGTGGCCATACGCAGGCAACAAATGCGGAAACACAATTGTCGTGGATGCAAATATGCATATGCCGATAATGCAAAGCAAAACCCATATACATCGGCATCTATCCATTCCAAACTTGTACTTATACAACGCCGATAGATGCATCTTGGCCGGCGATTCCATTTACTCTGTGCGGTGCTCGGTTCGTCACGCTTGACTGAAACAGAGAATTTGCGTACGTTCGTCATCAAGAAAACGGTACAACGTATGTATGTATACAGGCCCGTCCTCGTGGTCTTGAAAATGGGGATTCGGGCGTACACAGTTAGCCGGGGATTTTTAGGATGATTACAAAAAATTACATTTAAAAGAAATTCTCCCCAAAACGAACCCCGAATCCCCTTGATGACATAGTTGTTGTTTTCTAGAGAATATATAGAGTATATCGTACTTATTTAGGAATAAGTCCATCCTATCATTATATAGTTTCTCAAGAATTTTTGAGAATTGTAGTAATAATGATATTGGCCTGTAATTTGTAAACACATTATTTTCACCTGACTTAAATAGTGGAACTACTTTTGCTTGAAAATACACCTGTTTGAAAGGATACATTACATATGTGAATAAATGGCCTAATTATTTTAGTAATTACTTTCTTTATTAAGCTCATATTAATATCACTGTAATCAGTTGATATTTTGCTTTTAAAATTGTGTACAGTTCTTATAAGTTCTAGGTTATCAACAGTACTTAGAAACATAGTATGTTCTTCTTTCCTTTCTAAGTAATCATAAAGAGTTGCATCATCTTCAGGTAAGGAAATATGTTTTGCTAAGATGGGGCCAACATTAGTAAAGAAATTATTAAATCCATTGGCAATATCCTTTTTGTTTGAGATTCGCTTGTTGTTTTTTATAAAGCATTCGGGGTATGTTGGCTTATTGTAGCTTTTGTTAATTGCATTATTTAATATTTTCCAGGTTTCTTTAACATTTGTTTTCTGCTTTTCTAACAATGTGCCATAGTAGTTTTTCTCAGCAATTCTTAATATCGATGTTAATTTATTTTTAAGTTTTGTATTTTTTTCTGTTGCAGCAGATCTCGATACAATAAATGCTTTATATAATTTATTTTTCTTTGTACAAGCACATTTTAAACCTTGGTGAACCAGGGCTTTTTGTTAATATAACTTTTCCTGGAAACTCTTTTCACTAGACAATGTTTCTTAAATATATATTATATATGAATATGTGGAGAAAAGAGTCATATGAGTAACATAATTTGTATTGAGAACATTTTCCCAAGATTGCTGACTCGTCGGAAAATGAAACGCCAATGTATCCTCGTTTATCTCTCTGATATACTGAAATTCATTTACATTACATCTGCTTATGTTATACTCGCAAAGTGCAAAAATCGGCAAGTGGTCAGTAATGTCATTGAACAAGATGCCACAAGTTAGATTGTAGCGTAATTCATTGGTGAATATATTGTCTATTAATGTAGTTGAGCTATCTGTGATCCTAGTAGGCTTGTCAATTAATGGGTAAAGACTCAAACTATACATTGTGTCTAGAAATATTTTAGAATTACTATGAGTCTCATGTTTCAACAAATCTATGTTAAAGTCACCACACATAAATATCGTTTTAATAGTTTTAGCATTACTTAAAATATGTTCTGTGTTTTCACAAAACGTATCTAGGTTTGACCCTAGAGTTATGTACATACAACTGACCACAACATTTATGTGGTTCTTTATGGTTAATTCTACAGTAATATATTCAAGAATATTTTCTACTAAAAGATTTACTTTCCACCATGTTACAAGATAATTCCTTATTTGTGTATATAGTAACACCACCACCTCTTCGGATTCCTCTTGTGATGTGATAAACATCATAATTGTTTATATTAAAATCGTCAATTAACATGTTTCTATCCATGTTTCAGATATAGCGATTATGTCAATTAAATTTTTAACTTTACCGATTTTCTTTTTTGCAACGGATTAATCTGAATTGTTCTTGTGTTATTTTTGCACATCGTTTATGATAAACTGCTTCACATAGATCACATTTTATGGCATAACTGTTTAACGTTTGGTTACATATTAGACATCAGTCTAATTTAATCTGAGTATTAGCCATCATAAATTATATGTAATAATACTGCGTATATGAACATAGACAAAATTTGCAGGATTTGCACAACCAGACACTGGATAGTAAAATACAAGAGTCCATAAAACTGTGTTCACAACACACAAAGTTTGCAGAATTTGCAATACAAGACACAAGATAGTAAAATACAAAAGAGTCCATATAACTGTGTTCACAACACACATGATCTTCATGGACCATAAGTAAACTCTCTGTCTAAATACTGCCATTTCAGAGTTTGTCCAAATCGTTTTTGATCATCGCTCTATTGGTCTGCTCCGTCTTTTTCACAAAGATGTTGCCGTTCATCGTCCATGTGCCAACTATTTTCCGTTCTTTTTTGAGCCGTCGGGCCTCCGCAAACAGTTCATTATTATTCTGGGTAAGATGGTCATTCAGGAAGACTGCACTACCTTTCAACATTTCCCGTTTTCGCATGATTTCCGTATTTTTGTCAGTTGACAAGAACTGGACGATCACAGGCGTCGAGCCATCTTTGCGTTTTGGGAGGTCGTGTATGGTTGTGATCTCGATTTCAGCCACGGACACGCTCAGCTTCTCTTTCGCAAATTTCACAAAGTTTTACCTCATCGTTGAGGACTCATTGATGTCATTTCCGTCATTTGTTTGAGTGGGTGTCCTCGCAGATCTCGAGCGGGTTGTTGTATGTGGATAGCTATGCAAGTTCAAACCACTTACTATAATGTTACGTTCTCGTGAATGCTGCTCCAATTCGTTCACACGGTTTTCTAGAATTTTGATTCTCTAAATTTTCCCGTTTATCATTCTGAGTAGTTCATTTATCTTCTTCTCTTTCGTCGAGTTGCTCTGTTTCAGCTCATCTACAGACTTGCACAGAAATTGCAATGATGATTTGATGTCGGCTATATCCGTTTTCAAATCGTCATTTCTCGGCGGCATGGTGGTTGTTGGGCAATAATGTGGGTCGTTTGACGAGGCGAATTTTAGTTTCGTGTTAATTACTTACACAAATCACGAATCAGAGGCAGCAGTATACCCTGCATGTTTCTGAGTTTTAACCGGACGTCACAATGATGCTTGAAAGTCGACAGGTTGTAGTGTCATCACGAAATGTTTTTATTTTATAGCAGTGATTTTGGAACCGTGTCTACCGTCGCCGTTGACATCTCAATCAAGTGATTGAGGGCATTACAACTAAAACGTATACATGGAATAAAATAATGTAAATGATAAATAACATTAAGAACAATATAATTATGTAAGTATGAAATGGGATTAAAATAGTAAAATAATAAATTAAGGTATACAAGGAATTAAATATGACAAAATAATAATAATAACTAGTGAATAAGATTAAAACCTGTAAACATATAATTCTATCTTGTGTATTCCTCTAGGAAAAGGAAGGCCTTTAATTGCCGTTCAAAACTTGCGCAGCTGTTAGAGTTTCTAATGTTAGCGGGCAAATAGTTCCAAAGAGTAGACGCTGCTTTGGCGAACGTGCGGTCACCGTATGTAGCTGTTCTAGTTCTATGCACAGTCAATTAGATGGTAGATTCGGATCGTAGTGAGCGTGTTGGCCAGTGAATGGACAGAAGATCACTCAGGTAATCCGGTGCTTGGTGGTGGATAACACGGAATGTTTGTGACATGATCTTATATTATATTCGGCGATGAACAGGAAGCCAGCGTAGCTCCTTCAGAACGGGAGTGATGTGGGAGCTGCGACTGTTTCTTGTGATCATGGAGTTCACGTGCTGGGTCATACTTAGATGTTGATCGTATATAACCCAAAGATCACGGACGGAGGACGATTGTAGTTGTTGTTGTCCTCCGACCGAAACAGGTATGTTAGGCAACATCCTTGATACAATCGTTCAAACGGGCGACTGCTGTTGATCGCTCTTCGGGGGTCACAGTTCATGAATGAGACATATAACTGGGTGTCATCAGCATAGAAGTGCACATCTAGTCGATGATGCCTGATGACGTCTCCAAGTGGCCGTGTATATAGCGAGTACAGTTTCGGGCCTAACACTGATCCTTGAGGGACTCCATACTCAAGTATGACATCGACCGAGGCAGCATCACCAATGATGATCTTTTGGTTTCGCTCTCGCAACTAAGATGTCATCTATTTCAGGGCATCGCCGGAAATGCCATGCGTGTGTTCTAGACAATCTATAAGGATGGAGTGGTCCATAGTGTCAAACGCCGCCGAGAGATCTTAAAGAACAAATGCAACAACTCGTCCATTGTCAAGTGCTTGGAGGATGTCGCTTTGTATTTTGATGAGTGCCGTTTCAGTTGAATGTTGCCTCCTGTAGGCAGATTACGATGGTTCGTGCAGATTGTTTTCTCGCAGATGTTGTTCAAGGCGGGTGTCAACAACTTTTTCGATTATTTTGGAGAAGAATATTAAGTTCGACACTGGTCGGTAATTGTTTAGTATGGATAAAGAGGTGGTTTCTTCAGGCGTGGTCTAATGTGGGCACGCTTCAGCTCGACAGGCACGTGTGATGTTTCGAAGACCTATTCACAATATCGGTGCTAGTTCAGTGGTGCATGATTTAAGCAGCCAAGTGGGAATAGGATCTAGGTTGCACGACTTGTCGGGCGAAGATTCGATGATGCCTATGATTTCTTCGTTCTTCGTCGGGCAAACGAATCAAGTGTCACCTTACATCACCGTCCAGTGGCGCCACGAGACCCGGAGTGTCCTCAGGATACAGAGAGTCGCGAATCGTTGATATCTTTGTAGTAAAAAAATCTGAAAAGTTACTAGCGATTTGAACGTCTGACGTGTGACTGGGCAACAGGCAGCCTCTGTTGTTTCCCATCAGCGTGTTCACAGTCCGAACCATCGCCTTAGTGTCGCATCGACACAGCTCGATTTGACTCTCATAGTACTCGGTTTTGGCGTTACGTAATGGCTTGTTGACTAATGATATCAGGCGTGTGCGCAATCCTATGGGGTAAAACTTAGATCAATAGAATGTGGTAACCCAAACTCAGATCAATGTTCTAATCCTCTAGCTACCTTGAAGAACAGTTCATCATGTTGCAAACATATATTTAAGTTTTCTTGATCGAACTAGGCAAATATCTGGTGCCACGTTTTCTCTCTCTCTCTCTCTCTCTCTCTCTCTCTCTCTCTCTCTCTCTCTCTCTCTCTCTCTCTCTCTCTCTCTCTCTCTCTCTCTCTCTCTCTCTCTATATATATATATATATATATATATATATATATATATATATATATATATATATATATATATATATATATATATATATATATATATATATATATATATATATATATATATATATATATATATATATATATATGGAGTGTCGGGAACGTTTCGTGGAGCTGAATCCACTTCCAACTTTTCCAAGGATATCTTCATTCGGGAAAATTCAGGCTGTTGTACCTGTTTAGCACTGACAAGGTACTCAACCTCCACCGAGAAGAGGCTAGACTGGTCATCACTGCGCATGGTGCGAAGAGTCTTGACAGTTATATCAGTTATTGTCGTGTGCATTAGCTGCTGACAACGACATGGTTTGGGGGAATTATCGGATTCATGTGGGGATGTACCGATCCCTCTCTACCTGATAAATGTACAACAAATAGTGTACATTAATATGCGTAACTAGTGGACCACAAAACATATTTTGTTGCTATGTTGCTAGTGCGTAACTAGTGGACGACGAAGCACATGTCATTGCCTATGAGGTATAGGAATGGATCGTTGACTGATTGAGATGTGCCATTGACTGGAAAACGTGCATGGTTCAGCGATTCCTTTATTGTGGCTTTGGCAAATTATTGGTATGCCTACCTACCCGTTTAGTTTTTTCTGCAATGTTATTCACCATTATATTAGTTATTGGTACATTTAATATAGCATTGCTATATTGTGCGATATTGATTTTATAAGTATATAGGTTAGTTGAGAATTTCAGATACTTTTCATGTTGTGTTCAATGTTATAAGAAGCGTGCAAACCACCAAATGTTAAATCTAAGATAACTTTTTTCAGTACATTAAGCATTTTTTATTGTTTCATTCTCAGAGTTAAAACAAATGTCAGAACTAGGGCCGCTCAAACCAGGTGGAACTATCATTATTTCTTCAGGAAATACAACAACATTCCGACATCATCTGAAGACCCACCTTTTTGTCATCGCTTATCATTCTTAGCTCTATAGTGTTGGAAAATAACACGAAGCAAATAATTGGAACACTGTCATTTTTGAAGCTACGTGAAATGAAAACTGTACCATTTACATGAAAACGCCCTATGACAGGCCTGTCGACACAGACGCCGCTGTTTGTGTTGCTGTGATAACGATCAAGACGTCGTGGACCCTCTATGAAGAAGACGAGCTGTTATTCAAAGGAAAATTGCTGCTGCTACTTTTGTGCTCTTACCGGGTGTGTGATTACGTGAACAAAAACCGCACCTCAAAGGGGAGCACCCTTAAAGGCGGGCACGTAAAAGGCGGGCCAGGCGGACAAGAACTAACAAGGGTGCGTAATAGTGCCATAGTAACAGTTATAGAAGGACTGTAGTGATTGTCGCTTTTATTGTTGTTGCTTTTCGTGCGTGCGTGCGTGCGTGCGTGCGTGCGTGCGTGCGTGCGTGCATGTGTACATTGCGATTAATGATATAAAAAATTTAACAAACATAAAATGAAGGTTAAATAACAACTCGACATTTGTCGACGTTACTATTCTATTAATTGTGCAGCGCTATTCCTCAATCGCTCAATCGCGCACACCAGCGGAGTAGCGGTGCTATTTCTCACTGACTCGTCCTTTTTAATTATTGTCATGATGTAACGTGCATGCTTGTGTGTGTGTCCTTAATTCGTATCGTATTAATAAAGACTAAAGAAGCATCTCTTTCGAACAGCATTTCAGTACATATCTTGCAGACATATGAACATTGTATGTATAATTGCTCAACGCATTGAAATAAAATAATTAATGTTTTCTGTAATGTTATTTGTCAAGTTAGGTAACAATAGCCTCATCATTTAATTGGACTATTTATTATATATATAATTTACTTTTTATTATTATTCAAGTATATTTATTTATTTATTTCTTGATTATAATTTTATTATTATTAATATCATTATCAGTTAAAAACTTGCATGTGATATGTGTGTGCGTGTTTGCTTGCGTGTGTGTGAGACATGTGATTGATTTAATTTAATTTAATAAAATTCAAAATATTCATTTTATTTACGGAGGTATAAAAAGCGAGGATTAAGTGGAAATGGCCCCTACGACTGTCCCGGTCAAGGGGTGAAGGTGAACAAGAGAACGCTGCTATTGCGAGGGAAGTAATAATAAAATGTACGGTTTCTTACTGAAATTTGGAAGGTGCTTCACTTGTTCTTTTACTCTCACATATGCAACAAAGCCATAGTACACGTTTGTTATAGGTTACTTTGGAACATCTCTGATTATCCCACTTTCCTCACCGATCACAAGCCACCATGTCATCAAGAACTTCAGGAAGGCACCAAGGACACAGAATCTGAATTGAAAATCTGTCCATGCCCATTTTTTTGATTTCATTAGGTTGAGAGATTTTTTGAAACGTTAAACACTTTTTTTATTTTAAACATGTCACTAAATGTTTTCTACAGTTAGCCATGTCAAAGTTCCACAGCTAAGATTGTATTTCCAAATTGTTAATACACCACAATCTACTGTGCCCAGCTCTTGTTGTTGTACATATGGCACAACACATCCAATATCCTTTATCCCACACCCATATATGCAAGCTAACTTTATCTGCAGAGAGGGGGAAAGCTGATTTTTATATAAACTGTCCAAAACATAGACTCGTCCCCCTTGTACAGAAACTACCCATAGGGCTTTGAACATTGTGATGTATTTGTGCTGTTGGTGGTGCACGTGATTCAGATTTGGTTGTGCATTGCCAACAGTTAGCATGTTCATAAAATATTAGTGCCAATAGTGTAGTTTGTAAATTATTGATTTTGGAAATCAGTAATTAAGGTTTTATTTATCAAGTCAAATATGTCTGACGTGAATTCTTTATTGCCTAGGATTTCTGTATCTATTTTTTTCTCTCTTTAAAAAAATTGGTTTTATCCAACTTCAATGTACGTCTAACCGTAGCTTTACTAGCGTAATTTTTAAATATTGCAGTTTTTGTTTCTGTGCGACTTGATGATTAGGAGCCGGGGTGAAATCATTTTCCAAAACATTTCCAATATCAAATTTCACCCCTTTTAGCGCTGAATTTCGGAGTAATAAGTTTGTTTAAACCTATAGTGTTATTGGCTGGAGTTGAAGTTATGAAATTGGTGTCATTGACCTGTAAAGTATAATTTAATTCAGACAATGCAGACAAACACAGCTGCGAATCAGGCGCTTTGTAGTAACATTTTCGGGGTTGTTTGATGCATTTTTTTATCTAAACGTTTGCTAAAGCTATTGTTATGAACATGCGCGATTGAGCGATAGCGCTGCACAATGAAAAGATCAGTAACATTTAACAAATGTATAGTTGTTATTTAGCTTTTATTTTATATTTGGTAAACTATTGATAAAAGACATCACAATGTACATACGCATGAACGCACGCATTGCTTCGCTCGCAAGCACGAACGCAAAGCAACAACAATAACTACAGCGCGTGTAAAACGGGAGCGCGGCACTATTACGCATCCTTGTTAATTATTGCCCGCCTTATCCGCCTTGCCCGCCTTTAACGTGCCCGCCTTTTACGTGCCCGCCTTTTAGGGTGTCCCCCTCAAAGGTCAACACGCAAACTGGCCATCGCAATGGTAGCTCTACTGCGGCCACACAGGTTCCCCATGGACGCCCCAGCACGGTTGCTGTCCGAGTTGAGTGTAAGCGACGAAGCGTCGCCGTGATACTATCTACGTATGTCAAGGACGGAATACTGGCAGTTATAATAGTGTCTAGCGACGGTTTACGTAACTTGGAACAATTGTAGAAAAGACGCATGATGACATTGCGAACAATTATATGCAATTGTTCGCATAGCGTTGCGAACAGTTGTACGTAATAACTACGAAGGGTTATTTGATTTTTGTAGAAAGCATAAAGGTTGTGAATTTCGAAAAAAAATAATATTGTTGAAACTCCTTCCTGGGTACCTATCCGTCCTAAGTCTGTGTGAACACAGCTTTGGTCCAGATTAGATTAGATTGGCTACGTTGGCCCGTTACGTTGATGCGTAAGTAACGAAACACTGCGTAAATATGTCGTCCACTACAGGAATAGTGTTATGCATGGAACGTCACTGTTGGTCCTTTTTGTTTCGGTTGGTGTACCCCGAGCTGTTCCAAGCACAATCACATTTGAGGAAGTTAAGATAATGTCCCAGCAATCGGTTTTCCCAATGCGAATTCGAAATCGTAAAGATAACCTTAAACACAACGTGGGGGAATCTGTAAATGTTGTTCTCACATGTCTTTTTCGTGGCGGCTCAACCAACAGAGTTAGAGAGTCGCTTAGCAGAACGTCGCTAGTAGCCTTGACCAACCAGAAACTAACACTGTCAAGTGAAATCGCACACACCTTATATGGTGTTTGGCGTCAGAACGTCAATCAAGGGCCAGCTGGGCGGAGCATAGTCCGTCATGAATGTTGTCAGTAGCATTGCTTCTAAATGTGCAGCGTTCACTGCGCCAGCTATCGACCGTAGAACCAACACTTAGTGCACTTAAGCTATCGCCCGGTGAACCAACGTTTATTGCACCTAAGCTAACGCCCGTTAAACCAACGTTTACTGTACCTAAGCTATTGCCCGTTTGTGTGTGTGTGTGTGCGTGTGTGTGTGTGTGTGTGTGTGTGTGTGTGTGTGTGTGTGTGTGTGTGTGTGTGTGTGTGTGTGTGTGTGTGTGTGTGTGTGTGTGTGTGTGTGTGTGTGTGTGTGTGTGTGTGTGTGTGTGTGTGTGTGTGTGTGTGTGTGTGTGTGTGTGTGTGTGTGTGTGTGTGTGTGTTTATTTGTGTGTTTGTGTGAGTGTGTGTGTGTGCGTGCGTGCGTGCGTGCGTGCGTGCGTGTGTGTGTGTGTGTGTGTGTGTGTGTGTGTATGCCAATGTTGAGTAATAATTCGTGTGTGTTGTTTGTGGTCGTGGGTGTGTTGTGAGTACGCACGTGCATGTGCGCGTGCATGCGTGCGAGTACCCATTTTCAGTAATGATTCTTGTATTGGGTTAGGCTATGACTCTGGTTTGTGTCTCTAAGACCATCTTGTGTAACATGATCACCCGTGCCCATAGTATCCACGAGCCATGCTCATATTTCCAACGCGTAATGTAATATGAACCATTTTGAGACAATTTTCTCCTCGTCCTCATTAAAAAAATTAACCATCTACAAGTACAGTAATGTCCATAAGAATAGTCTACCGCGATAACGTTTACGTAGCATTTTAAATTACCCTTGCTACTGTCAGCCGGCTCGGCATTTTTATTAATACACGAATATGGAGGTTACATTTTGAATTTTTAACAATACATTCAACATTAGCTTCTTGTTATCATACAAATCGAAAAAAATCTTCAGCACATGTCTTGTTTCAATTGTAACAACACCAGTAAACATAAATTTAATCAGATTATTGTTGGCAACTTCACAGTTGGATCGTGCAAATTTAAATAAAAAAAATAAAAGCACAAATCCACTGAAGTGTAAAATTATTATACAAATAATTATTGAGCGTTATGCAACTTAAATTACTATGAAATTACACTTATATAAAGTAACTTAAATGTAGAGTAACCTATATTCACTAAAACGACACGTGACCACCACACACACAATAAGAGGCGCTTTACATTGAAATCAATTAAATAAATATTGCATCATAATTACCTTAATAACATACAGTAAAATGAATTAATTAGACAATAATGAAGTAATTGAATTATATTAAAATAAATAAATTACATTAAAATAATATTAACAGTGTATATTAAACCATTCATAAAAAACGGTGCGTGGTAAAAACATTTAAGCATTTTGACAGTGTTATAAATACCATGATGTTACCGAGTTTTTAGCGATTTGTATTAGCTTAATCAGATGATATAATTACACCAAGAACTTTTGCTTGAATAACTATTTCTATATCAGTCCCATTTATCTCAATATACGGCAGAGATTCAAAATATGTTTTATCTCTACTGAAACATAACCATATATTGTGTCTCGTTCGTACTCGTGCGTTATCATTATTATTATCACTATTATTATTATTATTATTATCACTATTATTATTATTATTATTATTATTACTATTATTATGACACGGCAGAGTAATGTTAGCTGAATCCTGTATTACATATACTCTGTTTTGGTTGCATATTCCAAACATTGTGCTGTCATCAACATATTTATAAATTGAGCAAAGTGTTCGAAAATCATTTATATAAACCAAAAAGTTCAATGAGGAGTGCCTCCAAAGGGTAGCATAATTCTGAAATAGCATCCCCTATCTTCAATCTCTGCTCACGGTCTTAGAGAAACGCTGCCGTCGATCGGGCCAGGTGCACTTCCATTCTAACCAGTTTATCTGTGTTGAGCGTCTGCATGTTTCAGTAAGACATACAACCAGGAGCTGTGCGTGCCACTGACCTGTTTAGTAGCACACGTTTCTCTGATGGATGGTTCACAAAAGTCTACAATGTAGGATGTTTCCACAGTTCAGCCCGGTAAAACCATTTGATTTGACAGATTCTAAGTTCTAGCACCTTTACTGTTTTAGTGGAGTTGGAATATAATACAGTTGCACCTGGTATTACGTGGTCACCATACGAATACGGTCACCCTGGGACAGCCAGTCCCAAGTGAGTTCCATAGTAATGTATGGGACATTAATACAGTCGCCTCACTAATCAAGGATACGATCAGCACACGATCTGCCGAATCAATTCCGCTCTGGCACGTTAACCTCCCCCTGACATACTCCTTTCTTGGCTCGCTCGCCTCCACCCCCTGACTCACTCCCTCCGTGGCTCGCTGGCCTACTCCCCCTGGCTCGGTCGCCTTCTCCCCTGATCCACTCCCTCCCAAACTCGCTCACCTCCCCATGACTTATTCCCTCCCTGGATAAATCGCTTCCTCTCCCTGGCGCACTCCCTCCGTGGCTCGCTCACCTCCCCCTGACATATTCCCTACCTGGCTAACTCACCTCCCCTCGTTTACTCCCTTCCTGGCTCGCTCGCCCCCTCCCCGTTGTTCGCTCACCTCCCCTGACTTATTCCCTTCTTGACTGGCTCGCCTTCTCCCCCTGATCTACTCCCCCAGGCTCGCTCACCTCCCCATGATTTATTCTCTCCCTGAATAAATCGCTTCCTCCATTCCTGGCTTGCTCGCCTTCTCCCCCAACCCACTCACTAACCTTGCATACTCCTCTCCTGACTCACTCCCTACCTATTCCCTCCCTGGCGTACTAGCGTCCTCCCCTGACCTACTTCCTCCCGTCCTAATTCTGACCTACTCCCTCCCGTCCTAACTCAGACCTACTCCCTCTCGTCCTAACACTGTCACATACAGGCAGTTAGTACAGTATATGTAGGTATGTCTAATTATGCATCTACCTCTCTGCCCCGCTTTTTATCAGCCGCCATTCCGGTGCACCCGCTATTCACCTATCACAAACCTTCATTCCTGCCCACCCAACTAGGAGCACGTTGTTGTGAGTCCACCGTAACAGTCTAAATCTACCTCGGCATATTCTGAATAAAAAATAGTAAAGGTTATAATATCAATAAAAATACGATGGAAAACTGCTGATCTCCCCTGGTGGATGGAATAATTGATTGTCACCCAAACCTTAATGTTGTTTTTGTATGTGTGAGAAATAATATCAAGAAAATTACGTTGGAAAACTGCTGATCTCCCCTGGCCGAGAAATGATTGGCAGGGCCTTTTCCTGGCTATATGTTTAGCTCATTGCCATACACAACATTCAACCAACTTGGGAAACCAAAGGCAGGTACATCAGCAAAACAATAGTATCACCTTGTACCCTGTCACCCAACTATTGTGAAGCAGGCAGACCGGGTATAAATAGAACATTTGCCCTGCTGATAGGGTCACTTGGCTACCATGGAATACTCAGTGCAAAACAATGTGTGTGTGTGTGTGTGTGTGTGTGTGTGTGTGTGTGTGTGTGTGTGTGTGTGTGTGTGTGTGTGTGTGTGTGTGTGTGTGTGTGTGTGTGTGTGTGTGTGTGCGTGCGTGCGTGCGTGCGTGCGTGTGTGTATCCAGACCAAATTTGTACAACCCACATCTCAGTTCGAAGTAACGTTTTCAACAGTAGTAAAATGTCAAATTAATTGTATGTTCGTTATACATTTGTAATGAACTACACAATAATTTATATAAAATTTATTTATTTAACTTCCTAACACTAAACATGCCATTGCCCATCTTCGAGTGTAAACATTTAGTAGCCATCATAAAGTGAAATTATCAATTAACGTATCAAAATTGGATTTTCTCAACTTCAAAAAACGATAGCCACTTTGGACCCGTCTTTGTGGAAACGTTTCTCCCCATAATATCACTCATATGCCCCTGTTGTACTCGGTAGGCAGAAAGCAACTATCTGGACCTCAAAACTTGTTGATATCTAGTATAATATTAGCTTTGTTTCGATTTTTATTCATCATTTTGTATACTTGACAAAAGGGCGAAAAACCTGGCACCTCCAATGGATACGCATAACTTTCCTTCCATTCAAAATATTCATTACAGATGGAGTCATTCTTGTTGATTTTTGGAAGATATTTCGTCAGGTCCTTCGATGAAGAATAATCTTTGACGTTGATGTAGGAGACAAGTTTTATAGTCGGCACCTCCCAGAACAACCGGCATAATGCCTTGCTGAAGACGTGTCCAAACCTTCTCGGTGATGTAATCGGTACAGAGCGAGTTCTCGAAAGCAAGGTAAAACTTGTGCGTTTTAAAGAGACAAAAAATGCTGTCGGTCCCTTCGCTAGGGTGTCCATGCCAGGGGAAGTAAACTATCCCGCACAGGGGGTAGTTGGGTAACCTCCTGTGGACTCCATCTCTCATGAGCCACTGCAGACGCGTCCACATTTATAAGTCGTGACTCGCGGTCCAAGAATGCGTTATTTCACGACCCACGACTTACACCTGCATATATTCTGTCAGTTGTAATGCAACCACGTCCACTTGAAAAGCGCAACTTGAATGTTAAACCGCCGTTCCGAGTATGCACAAGCGTCAAGAAGCGGTGAACCCGCTTAACACACACAGGAAGTTATGAACTGAGATGAAAAAGCTCACAGTTTGTTCATCATCAATAAGAGCTAGAATTATGGGCGTAAATCATAAGTAGGAATGTGTTACATTGAATTACCGTCTACGCAGAAGTTATTAAGGTCAGACGTGAATAGAGAAATAACACCTTTTCACGTCGTTCCAAAGTTGATTGTTATTTTGCATATGCCATGTGAAATGCAACAGCTAAAATGTTTGTGTTGAAGGTAGTAAGCAATAAGTAACTGTTCAAATCGAGATGCACGGTGTGTAGCATCATTGTTTGACTTTGTATTATCAGCACGGCTTACCTACTGGGACTGGTGGTTGATTCAGTGTAGTCAATTTATTACAGTGATGCCCTGCCTCCAGAGTCCTGCACATATTAGTTGGCCACATCTACCAATTTTAACCAGTCACACCTTTCAGGGCCGCACTCGAGGTTTTTAAAAGGGGTGGTCGGACATACACAATTCGTTTAGGACTTCTGGGTGGTTCTCCCAAAAAGGGGGATCGTTCGAAACCCCGAACCCCCTGACGACGGTCGTGCCTTTCTATATGTATGTGTAATGTTGTCAAACGATTGAGCTTGTTCTGCGTCATCGGATGGCATGAGGCATTGTTGACCCGGTGTTAGTGACTGTTGGCAAAACACCACACCAACCTTGCAGTGTGATTTGTGCCAGTATATCATCAGACACAAAGTTTTCAGTTGAATTATATCTGACGGGTGCGCAGTATTTGGGGAAACTAAGTCATATCAGTAGAATAAGGTAACACAAACTCTGATCCATGTTCTATTCCTCTTGCTGCTTTGAGGAGCAGCTCATCACATTACAAACATGTATTTTAGTTTTCTTTATCAAACTAGGCAATGATCTGGTGCCTCATTTTCTCTACATATCTGGAGTGTTGGAAACTTCTGATGGAGCTGATTCCATTTCCAACTTTTCCAAGAATATCTACAGACGGGGAAGGACAGGCTGGTGTACCTATAGGCATGGCAGCTATTATAGTGTGCATTAGTCTTATTAAAGTACTATCGACACAGATGTTTTTCTGTGCAGCTATGATAAAGGTCTTTATTAAGAATGCCCGAGTCGTATTTCATGAAAATTGCTAGTGATGTGCTCGTTCCGGGTGAGTGATCACATGAACAATAACCGCACCTTAAAAGTCAACATGCCAACTTGCCACCGCAACGGTAGCTCTACTGCTGCCACACATGTTCCCCATGAATGCCCCAGCTCGGTTATTAGTGAACTAATATCTTCTTTGATAAAAACTGAACTGAAGTAAACATTTAGGTATTCCGCCATTAAAACAAATATTTTGGTATTATATTTCCAGCACTGTTTGCTAGTGGTCCAACCTTGTCTCGTCAGTTATGTTTACTCCTGACATATAAAAAAGTATTGCTGTCATGTTTTAGGTTATATGCCAATTTGTCCTCATAGCTTCTTGTAGATTGTCATGTTTCATTCGTAGCTGCATTAAGTGCCTCTTTGTTATTTGTGTAGTCTTCATCCTTTCCAATTGTTCATGCACCCTAACATTGTCCACAAACTCGTTTTGCGAAAATAAAACTATATTTAATATATTATATCCCTTGGTTGTTTCTAGCACGTGTTGAGTAATGAAGCTATCCTCAATTAAAAACAGAAACGGTTGGTCCTGACCCTCTGGAGATTTCCATTGTATGTGTCCGTGGTCAAAAAGATCTCCCTTTATGATACATTCTCCTTTACTCACTTCATTTATAGTGATGTGAATGTTTGTATTATATTCTTCATTTATGTTTGGACTTCGGTAAACTAATCCAATCGTTAATTTTGAATGTCCTGTAACTATATTGCATCAAACAGCTTCGTCAAAATTTGCTTCCTTCCTAATTTTAATTCGTGAGATAAAAAAATATAAAATAACTATTCCCCCTTCCTATTAGATCTCTCCTAAACATAACGTATCCCGTCAGTCCTAATTCAGCATCTGATATGTCTTTGTTAGCCCATGATTCATTTATACCAATTATGTGAAGGTTAATATATTATAAAGTAATGTTTAATTCGCTTTTTATTTACTATGCTCGTTGCATTTAAACACAAGCATTTTTAAATCTTATAACGATGGAAAACAGTTTTAATACATTTACAGCTCTGTTGACATATCAGTAAACGTAGAAATGTATTTAGCCTGTTGTACCAATGTATTTAATTAATGTTGGAAAATACTGCGGTTAGTTAAGAATTTCAGATAATTAACATGATGTTTTCAATGTTATACGAAGAGTGCAAACTAGCAAATATGAAAAGATCTAATATAATTTTGTTTCAGTACGTTAAGTATTTGTTTTATTCAATAGTTGTCATTCCATGTTGTTGTAGAAATAATAATTTTAATATGGATGAGTTAAACAAATGTCCTCTCTGCAGAACATTTGGGCATTACTGTTATGATATGATAACTTACAATTATTGTTGACGTTTTGAATACATTTGAAGCTCTATCATGACAAGACAACTAAATAATGTATTTTTATCAACGCATTCATTAATATTGAAAAACAATTAAGTTAATTAAGAATTTGATATAACTTTAGTGTGGTTTTCAAAGTTTTGGGAAGCCTGTGTATTATTGGGTGTAAGCATGGTAATATGATTCTTCTGGATCAAACAACAGTGCATCTAAGCAACCAGTGTGTTTATATTCGCTGTTCACTCCTGCAAGAAAACATAGGCAGCTTAGATCATTAGTTCATGCATTATTTTTCACAGATTTAAAACAAATGTCGGAACTTGGGCTGGTCTAACCAGGTGGAACTCCCTCGCTGTTGGGATAATTCTACATGAAATATAATAACATTCCAACGACATCTGAAGACCCACCTTTTTGTTAGCTTAACTCCTCATTAAATTGTTAGTGATTTGAAACAAAATGTAAACCAAAGTTTTACGCGTTGCCAAGTCCTGATTCGCGAATATTTCGGCGCAATATATATATATATTTCTTATTGTATTATATTGTTTTGTTCAATACTGCATTTTATAAAACAATAGTTCACATATACCTCATATCATAATGATGCATTGTGTGTTATGTCCTCTCCAGATTGCTAATTTTACAGCTTAACTCTGAAGAAATATTTTAGGAAATATATGAAACATCATGGTCCTAAAAAGTCTGTGTTAATGTAATATCATAAATAATGTTGGAAAGTGACATGAAACAAATAATTGGAACATTTTGATTTTTTAGGCTGCATGGGACTGAAAGGGTGCCCTTTACGTGAAAACGCCCTATTACAGGATTATGGACACATACGCCACTGTTTATGTTGCTATGATAACGATCAAGATGTTATGGACGCTCTATGAAGAAGACCCGGTAGAACTAAAAACGAACATCTATTGAGCGAACGCCAAGCGGCCGCATTGCATTACAGTAGCTTATTTACGGACAATCACTAAGTGAGAGTAATTATAAAGGTCATACATGGATTGAGAAATAACACCTTTGATAGGACTATCGTGTTTGGGCATATTCACATCGTTCTAGTGTTTTTTTGCACGTGTCATGTAAAATGCTAAAGCTAAAATGTTTATAAGTAATTGTTCAAACTAAGATACACGTATTGTAACATTATTGCTTGACTTTGTGTTATCAGCATGACAAGACACTTTACCGTACAGCGACTGGTGACATCACAATATCCAGTGTAGTTAATTTGTCAAACAGTCATGCCCTGCCTTCAGATTCCTGCGCAGATTAATTGGGCACGTCCGTCCTTGGATCTACCAACTTCAACCAGTCACACCTTTCAGGGCCGTCCTCGGATTTTTAAAGGGGATTCGGTGCGAACACAATCAGCCGGGGATATTTGGGTGGCTATCTCAAAAAAGGGGGTTTGTTAGACCCTCTTTGGGGGCGGGAATTCCTTTTTATGTGCATGTGTAATGTCGTTAAACGATTGAGCTTTTTCATTGTAGATCTGATTTCAGTTTTTAACACGTCTGAGATGACGAACAGACCTGTTGGCATTGGTAGCTGGCATCACCATGAGCAACTTTGTTGATGTGGCAACGGACGACATGAACCATTGCAGGTCCGGTGTTAGTGACTGTAAGTAATACACAACACCCACCTTGCAGTGTCTTTTGTGCCAGGATATCATCTGACACAAAGTTTAAGTTGAATGATATCAGGCTGGTGCGCAATCTTGCAGGGTCAGATCGGAATGCGTTAACTCAAATTCAGATCGATGTTCTAGTCCACTTGCTGTTTTGAAGAACAGCTCATCACGTTGCAAACATTAAAAATGTATTTAAGTTTTCTTGAGCGAACTAGGCAAATATATGGTGCTTCGTTTTCTTTACATATCTGTGTGTTAAGAACTTCTGGTGGAGTTGAATCCACTTCCAACTTTTCCATAAAGTACAGACTGTTTTACCTATTTAGCACTGACAAGGGTCTCAACCTCCATCAAGAAGAGGCTAGACTCGTCATCACGAAGAGTCTTGACAGTTATGGCAATTATTATTGTGACAATGACATGGTTTGTGTGAATTACCGGTCTATGGTGATGCACTCAGATTATGAGCGTGCTGGAAAAAGCAATGATCAAACATCAATTTAAGAAGAAGTTGTACTGTTTCATGTGGGTCTGTACTGATCCCACTCTACTTAATAAATGTACAACAAACAGTGTCCATTCATATGCGTAACTAGTGGAAAACAAAACATGTTTTGTTGCTATTGCGTAACCAGTGGACGACTAAGCATATGTTATTGCTTATGAGGTATAGGAATGGATCATTGACTGATTGAAATGTGCCAATGACTGGAAAACGTGCATGGTTCAGCGATTTCCGCCTTGTGGCTTGGCAAAATATTGGTAGGGTCGACGCCTACCTACCCTTTTAGTTTTTTCTGTAATGTTATTCACCATTATTACAATGGTAATATAATACTATATATATATATATTAACTATTTGTACATTTAATATAGCATTGCTATATTGTGCTATATTGATTTTATTAGTATTATAAGTAGTATTAATATTTTTAATATGTTTGTTTATTAAGCAATTGTAGACCATTATATTATTATTACTACTACTACTAGCAACAATACCAAACCTCCGGAAGGAATAACTTGGTAGTTCGTAAATGACTGTCATGATAACGATAAAATATTAGTATACACAACATTATCACAGAAATATCCATGTATGCCTTGATATTTGGTGCTTCCAGTCATAACCTTGATGACTTATTGGAATCAAAGTCTTTCGTGATACTGGCAGTCATAATAGCGTCTAGCGACGGTTAAAGTAACATGGGACAATCATAGAGAAGACGCATGACATTGCGAGCAACTGTTCGTAACAACTACGAAGGGTAATTAGATTTACATTGATCTATAATTAAAGAAACGATTTGGGTAAATATGGCGTTCACTGCTGGAATAGCGCTATGTATGGAACTTCACTGTTGGTCTCATTTTGTTTCGGTTGGGGTATCCTGAGAAATGTTATAAATTAACGAGGATGTCCCAGCAATCGGTATTCCCCAGCGGGAAATCTTAAACGTAAAGGTAATCGTAATACTCTCAAATAATGTAGAAGACAATGATAACTTACTATAATATTGTGTAATACATTTTGTCCCATGGGCTATGACTGACAGAAGAAGATTGTAAAAGAGTAACGAGTTCGAAATGTGTTATTACAAAACAATTAAATTATATTGTGCGACCATCAAATCATTTGTTATGACATGATGTCTTATAACTATGGTAAACATTATAAATATATGTACAGCTCTGTTGACATGTCAGTAAAGTATAGCAAGGTATTTAACATGTTGTATCAACGTGCTTAGCTAATATTGGAACATAATGAGGTTAGTTGAGAATTTCAGATAGTTTTGATCTTGTTTTCAATGTTATAAGCAGTGTGCAAGCCAGCAAATGTGAACTATACGATAAAATATTAAATGTGGCAGTACATTAAGCATTTTAGTTTAGCAATTGTCAGTCCATGTTGTTGTAGAGTTAAGCACTGCAATATGGATCAATCACCACACTAATATATCGTGCGTTAAACAAAATGTCCTCTCCAGAACATGTGGCCATTGCTGTTATAATACGATATACTACAACTATGGTCGACGTATTGAATATATTTGGTGCTCTGATGAAGACTCAAGACAACAAAGCAACGTATTTTATCTGTTTGGCATTTAGTTCACATTGAAAAATAACGAGGTTAATTTAGAATTGTATATAACTTTAACCAGGTTTTGTAAACCCCGTAATATTCCCAGAGTTAAAACAAATGTCAGAACTAGGGCCGCTCAAACCAGGTGGAACTCTCTAATTTTTAGCCTTCAGGAAATACAGTAACTTTCCGACATCATTTGAAGCCCCACCTTTTTTGTCCTCGCTCATCCTCCTTAGCTCTATGATGTTGGGAAATAACATGAACCAAATAATTGAAACATTGTCATTTTTGAGAAAGACAATTGTACCCTTTAAGTGAAAATGCCCTATTACAGGACTGACGCCGCTGTTTTTGTTGCTGTGATGAAGATCAAGACGTCGTGGACGCTCTATAAAGACGACCAGAGCTGTTATTCAATGGAAAATTGCTGCTGCTGGTGTGCTCGTTCCAGGTGAGTGATCACGTAAAAAGCCGCATATCAAAGGTCAACATGCCAACGGGCCACCGCAATGGTAGCTCTGCTGCTGCCGCACAGGTTCTCCACGGACGCCTCAGCACGGTTATTGTCAGACTCGAGAGTGAGCGTCGCCGTGCTAATATGTACATACCGTCGGGGACGGAATACTGGCAGTTATACCCTGTAGTAGTGTGCGACGGTTTACGTAACTTTGAAAACTTGTAGAAAAGATGCAACACATTGCGAACAACTTCACTGTACAGGGAATGGTGACGGATCCGGTGTAGTCAATTTACCACAGTGATGTCCTGCCTTCAAAGTCATGCACACATTAGTTGGCCACATCTACCAACTTTAACCAGTCACACCTTTGAGGCCGATGGGTCGGGCGTGCACAATTAGTCGGGAATTTCTGGGTGGTTCTTTCAAAAGGGGATTTGTTCGAACCCCCTGACGACGGTCATGCCTTTCTGTATTTACGTGTAATATCGTCAAACTATTGAGCTTGTTTTATGTCATTGTAGATCTAAGTTTTATACACGCCTGAGGTCACTAAAAGACATGTTGGCATCGATGCCTGGCATGACCATGAGCAACTTTGTTGATGTAGCAACGGACGACATGATACATTGCTGGCCCGGTGTTAGTGACTGTAGGTAAGACACCACACCCGCCTTGCAGTGTGATTTGTGCCAGGATATCATAAAAAAATATTGAGTTGAATGATATCTGACGGGTGCGCAATATTTGGGGGAACAAAGTCATATCAATAGAACGTGGTAACACAAATTCCGATCCATCTTCTACTTATCTTGCTGCTTTGAGGAACAGAGCATCACATTGGAAACATATATTTTAATTTTGTTGATGGATGGTTTTCTGATGGAGTTGAACCCACTTCCAACTTTTCCAAGGATGTCTTCAGTCGGGGAAGGACAGGCTGGTGTACTTACATTCATAGCAGCTATTATCGTGTGCATTACCAACAGTCCTATTACGGGACAATGGAAACAAACGCCACGTTTTGTGTTGCTATGATAACGATCAAGACGTCGTTGGCGCTTTATAAAGAAGGTCCGTGTCGTATTTCAAAGACAAATTGCTGGTGGTGTGTTTTACCCGGGTGAGTGAACAATAACCGCACCTGAAAGGTCACCATGCCAACGAGCCACCGCAACGGTAGCTCTACTGCTGCCACATAGGTTCACCACGGACGCCCCAGCACGGTTATTGTCCGACTCGAGTGTGAGCGTCGCCGTGATACTATTTAATAAGATTTAACAAGATTTAACAAGATTGCCATCTCGAACAACAAGTTCCAGATGGCAAGTGGACAAGGAAGCCATTGGCTTATCGAGAGTCCAACAATTTTCTCATCTATGTGTAGCCCGCCCTTATCAGATATCTGTCAATTCTATTTTTAAACATATTCACACTACTAGCATTAACACAATCATTTGGCAGTTTGTTCCATTCATTTATCACCCTCTGTGAGAAAGAGTACTTTCTCATGTCCAACCTACACTGCTCCTTAACTAATGCTGCTTTGTGTCCTCTGGTTCTACTGCCTTCTTTAAGTTTGAAAAACATATTCCTATCAACATCCTCATAACCGTTCACCATTTTAAACACTTCTATTTGGTCTCCTCTTAGTCTCCTCTCTAGTGTTGTCAAACCACATTGTAATAAGCGACTTTCGTAACTAAGGTCTCTTAATTCTGGAATCATCTTAGTTGCTCTTCGTTGTATTCTTTCTAGCTTATCTATGTCTTTTTTACGATATGGCCTCCATGCTTGAATGCAATATTCCAAATGTTGTCTAACTATTGCTTTGTACAGGGGTACAATTAGATGTTTCTCCTTATACGTGATAGTTCTCCTAATTAGCCCTAGAATTTGATTTCCTTTCGAAGCAGCAATCCCACATTGCTCTGAAACTTTCATGTCAGCATTAAATGTTACTCCTAAATCCTATTCTTGTGTGGTTCTACCTAGTACAGCATCCCCATTTTATATTCCTCGTCCATATTTCCATGTCCTATGTGTATACATTTACACTTCCCAAAATTGAATAACATTTGCCATTTTTCTGACCATTTAACTAATTTTTCTAGATCATCCTGTAAACTTTGTTTATCTGTATCATTAGTAACCTTTCTGAATACTTTTGTGTCATCTGCAAATTTGAGTACTTTGCTAGATATGTCATCCTCCAAATCATTTATATATATTAAAAACAGTATAGGGCCTAACACTGATCCCTGTGGTACCCCACTCAAAACAGATTTCCAGTTTGAAATCTTACCATCTACTATTACTCTCTGTCTTCTGTGTGTAAGCCACTTTTCTATCCAGTTGATTACATCATTGCCTATACCATGGGCTTTTAGTTTAAGTAACAATCTTTGATGTGGCACTTTATCGAAAGCTTTCTGAAAATCTAAGTAGACAACATCCACTGGTGACCCGTCATCTACCCACTTTGTAATTTCTTCTAAAAAACATAAGAGATTGGTTAGACATGACCTTGCTTTTAGGAATCCATGTTGAGATGTATTTATTAATTTATGTTTTATGAGGAATTCCACCATGTGGTCTCTAATTAATGTTTCGAGTAATTTACATACAACTGATGTTAAACTCACTGGTCTGTAATTTTCTGGCTTCTTCCTCGATCCCTTCTTAAATAGCGGCGTAATGTTTGCTTCTTTCCTGAGCTAAAATACTCATTCAGGACCTCTGCCATTTGGAACCCATCTGAAATTATGTTTTCACTGTTGTTTTCCAGTGGTCCGACCTTATCTCGAACTTTCTGTTTACTCCTTACATAAGCATAGAAACTCTTGCTGTCATTTTTTATATTACCTGCCAATTTTTGTTCAAAGGTTCTTTTAGATTTTCTAATTTCAGTTGTAGCTAGGTTAAGTGCCTCTTTGTAGTTTGTGTAGTCTTCTACATTTCCAGTGTGTTTATAGACCTTCCACAGCATCTGTTTGTGAGCAATTTTTCTAATAGCTTCTTTTGACAGGTGTTTTTTCCTGGATCTTTTCCCTTGTTTTCTTAATGGAATAAATTTCTCAATAATGCCCTCAATCTCATATTTTAAACAAGTCCAGCATTCTGTTGCTGTCTTGTTCTTCAGCAAGTTATTCCAATCTATATTTGCTAGATATGTTCTCATCACTTTATATTTGCCTTTCTTGAAGTTCCTCCTCCATTGTTTTTTATATGTATTCCTTGTTTTTACTTTTATATTAAAATGGATTTGGTTATGGTCACTTGAACCCAAAGGTTCGTGTACTTTAACATTGTCAACTAATTCATTTTGAGAAGACAAAATTAAGTCTAACACATTCCCACCTCTGGTTGGTTCCAAGACATGTTGAGTAAGGAAACAATCCTGTGTTAGAAGTAGAAACTGATGGTCGTCACCTCCAGCACTCTTTAATGATTCCCATTGTATATGGCCATGGTTAAAATCACCCATTATAACACATTCTCCCCTGCTCACCTCCCTTATCACCTTTTGTAATTTTACATCTTCCTCTTGTCCTATGTTAAGACTACGATAAACTACTCCTATTGTTAATGTTGAGTTCCTGGTAACTATGTTACACCAAATTGCTTCCACACTATCTGCTTCACTTTTCAGTGTAATTTCATATGCTTGGATAGATTCTTTAATATACAAAATTACTCCACCTCCCCTTCTTTCTCGTCTATCCTTCCTAAACATTACATAACCTGTCAGTGCTAACTCAGCATCTACTATATCTTCATTTGCCCACGATTCTGTGATGCCTATTACATGAGGATCAATATCTGCTACCATAATGTCTAACTCACTTTTTTTATTTACTATGCTCCTGGCATTTAAGCATACACATTTAAGCTCATTGTCTGAAATTATTGGTGAACATTTCTTTGGATGTGTATTTGTAGTACTACTCCTTTGAGTTTTCTCTGTCAGTTCCCCCTGCGCATCTAGTTTAAATAATCTATGGTACCTGTGCCCTCGTCGACAACTCTGACAAACTCACACGCAAGAACTGCAGCGCCCTTCCCTGTCAGATGAAGTCCATCTCTCGTGAAAAAGTCACCTCTTCCCACAAAGTTTAACCACATGTCTACGAAGCCTATTCCCTCCTCCATACATACCATCTGTACCTGTGTGTTGATCGCCATCCTTCTACAGTTCCTATATTCCTCACCCCTGCCTCCCATTACTGGTAATATCCCCGACAATACGATCTGCCCAACTCGTGCCTCTTGAAGTGTCTTGATCAACCTCCTATACTTACCAATGATGGCTGACGTTCCCTCCTTATCTGTATTGTTCGTTCCTACATGCACGAGAACAGCACCTCCCGTGCCACCACCCATGACCTGTCCTGCCTTCTCTGCTATATCCTCTACTTTTGCCCCTGGTAGACATATTGTTATGTCATCTCCTCTATTTACAATTTTATCCACTTTCCTAAAGATGGAATCCCCCATAAATACCCGGGCTTTCCTCGCTTTCACCTGTGATACTACATCAGCAAAGCTCCTTTCCTGTTGCACACTACTAGTATGCCCCCTTTCTCTCATATCATCGACCTTTACTGTCTTACCACCTGGCAATCCCTCTCCATTCACCCGCTTACCTCTCTTTTGTTGCATTCTCTGCCTTCTGTCATCTTTCTTCTTCTTACCAGCTTTCTCCCTCACATTGCCACTGCTCTCCTTGTTCTCCTCGGTTTCACCACCTCTGCTCTCCTCGGTCTCACCACCTCTGCTCTCATCATTCTCACCACCTCTGCTCACTTCTGTCTCACCCTGCCCTGTCATCATCAAAATCATACGCCTTAGCTCAATCACCTGCTCCTGCAGATATTTAACTGTAGTACACCCCCTACACACGAAATGGAAATCATCCGCCTGCACCTCCGCCCACGAATTTACACACCCGGACTTTGCAAAGTCTATCCAGCTGTCGCAGCTAGAACATATCAAATTACGTTTTGCCTTTACTTGGCGTTTGCACGGCGCCATGTTAGAAATTAAATTTGTATTTGTTTATAATCCGTTTATAATCAATTTATACTAGGTAGTCTTCACAAAGACTGTTTTTGTGTGGTAATACACACTGTATAGTATGTTACTTATGTCTTAATTAAATTTACAGCTACTGCCTTGCAACTTACTTTCTATGTAACAGCTGACTAACAAAACGTAATATCGCTCGCGTTAACGAAATTTCAGTGACCTTATTTAAATAACACTGAATTACTACCTACGGCTAGCTTTTAACAATAAATGTTGCTAAAACAAAATATTCAGGTTTTCAATATATAATATGTACTAAATTATTTACAATAATATTATGTCTCGTATTATGTACCCAATCAACTGAAAACAACAACCCTTAGTTATCGCTCGCGCTACCGAGTCGTCGGAGACCTACGATATAAACTACCCTAAATTACTCCTATAGCTAAATTTTAACAGCAACTATTGACTAAACAAGGACTCTTGTAAGTTTATGTTTAATATACACGCAATAATAATACTTATCCGATCAATATTCCACGCTTCAGACAAATATAAAATCCACCAAATTCAATCCCGTGTTCTCCTCAAGATTTCCCAAGATGCAACGTATTTATGTATGTCGGGGAAGGAATACTGGCAATTATAGTAGTGTCTAGCGAAGGTCTATGTAACTTGGCAAAATCGAAAAGACGAATGACATTGCGAACAGTTGTACGTAATTGTTCGCATAGCGTTGCGAACAATTGTATGTATTAAATATAAAGGGTAATTATATTGTTTGTAGAAAGCGCAAGGGGGTGAATTGCAAAAAAAATAATAATGTTACAACTCTTTCCTTGGGTAAATATACATCCTCAGTCTGTGTGAACACAGTTTAGTTAGTTGGTCTGTAATTAACGAAACAATCTGCGTAAATATGGCGTCCACTGCTGGAATAGCGCTGTGCATGGAACATCACTGTTGGTCCCATTTTGTTTCGGTTGGTGTACCCCGAGAAATATGATAAATTAACGATATTGTCACAGCAATCGGTATTCCCCAGAGGGAAATCGTAACGGTAATCGTAATAATCTTAATGTATGTAGAAGATATTTGCTATGAAAATACAACTTACCATAATATTATATAACATATCTTGCCAAAGGCCCTCACTGGCTGTGACTGATAGAAGAAGATTATAAAAGGGTAACGAGTTCGAACTGTATTATTACAAAACTATTAAATTATATTGTACGATCATCGAATATTTAGTTTGCTTCCAAAGATTGAATAACGTGTCTTACATAAAGGAAAATTTGGAAATAACAACGTTTTTACATGCGCTAAACGGCTAAACCGATGTTCTGGAGAGGACATTTGTTTAACGCATTTGATATAAAATGATCTCTTATAATTATGGAAAACAGTTTGAGCACATGTACACCTCTGTTGACATATCAGTAAAACATAGCAATGTGTTTAGCCTGTTGTATCAATGCATTTAGTTAATATTGGAGCATATTGAAGTTAATTAAGAATTTCAGATGATTGTGTAAATCCGGTAATATGATTCTTCTGGATCATCTGTTCATCTAAGCAACCAATGTGTTTATATTGGCTGTTTACTCATGCAAGTAAACGTAGGCAGTTTCGATCATCAGTTAGTATATTTTTATTTTTTTTTCAGAGTTAAAACAAATGTCAGAACTATGGCCGCTCAAACCAGATGAACTCCCTCATTGTTAGGATTAAATCTGAAGGAAATGCAATAACATTCCGACATCATACGAAGACCCACCCTTTTGTTCTCGCTTATCCCCTTAGGTCTTCATTCAACTGTTGGTGATTTGAAAAAAAATGTACACCAATTTGAGATTATCTAATCCTTTGGGTTTAACACGCTGCCTATAAATTAGATTTACAGACCGCCTATGTTGAACAGTTGAATACAGCCATAGATAAAACACAAAATACGATCGACAACAGAAAAAAATATTACAAATGACAAGACTAAAATGACACATCCATTGCAAGCTCGTGAAGTAGATCCACCGGCCGCCAAGTTCCCCACGAATACCCCAGCACGGTTATTGTCCTACTTGTGTGTGAGCGTCGCCTTGATACTATTGGATATTCACAACACAACTTCGGGGGCTTCAAACTTTATCTTGGTAAATAAATATTTCGCTGGTCGTAACCAGTAGACGACAAAGTATATGTCATTGCCTATGAGGTATAGGAATGGATAATTTACTGATTTATATGTGCCATTGACTTGAAAACGTGCATGGTTCACCGATTCATGAAGTGTCAAGACATGTGAAAACGCCCTATTACAGGCTTGTCGACACAGACGCCGCTGTTTGTGTTGCTGTGATAAGGATCAAGACGTCGTGAATGCTCTATGAAAACGACCCGAGCTGCTATTCAAATGAAAATTGCTGCTGCTGGTGTGCTCGTTCCGGGTGAGTGATCACGTAAAAAAAGCTGCGCCTCAAATGTCAACATGCCAACGAGCCACCGCAACGGTAGCTCTACTGCTGCCACACAGGTTCTCCACGGACGCCCCAGCACGGTTATTGACAGACTCGAGTGTGAGCGTCGCCGTGATACTATTTATGTATGTCGGGGACGGAATACTGGCAATTATAGTAGTGTCTAGCGCAAGTCTACGTAACTTGGAAAAATCGAAAAGACGAATAACATTGCGAACAGTTGTACGTAATTGTTTGCGTAGCGTTGCGAACAATTGTATGTATTAATTATAATGGGTAATTATATTGTTTGTAGAAAGCGCAAGGAGGTGAATTTCGAGAATTTTTTTTTTAACTCTTTCCTGGGGTAGCTATCCGTCCTATGTATGTGTGAACACACTTAGTTAGTTGATCTGTAATTAACGAACCAAACTGCGTAAATATGGCTTTCGTTGCTGGAATAACGCTGTGCATGGAACGTCATCGTTGGTCATACGTTGTTTCGGTTGGTGTACCGAGAAATTTGATAAATTAACGATATTGTCACAGCAATCGATATTCCCCTGGGGGAAATCGTAATAATCTTAAAGTATGTAGAAGACATTTGTCATAAAATATAATTTAACATAATATTATATAACATAATTTGTCAACGGCCCTCGCGGGTTATGACTGATAGAAGAAGATTATAATAGGGTAAATAGTTCGAACTGTATTATTACAAAACAATGAAATTATATTGTACGATCATCGAATATTTAGTTTGCTTCCAAAGATTGAATACTGTGTCTTACATAATGGGAAATTGGGAAATAATAACGTGTTTACATGCGCTAAACCGATGTTCCGGAGAGTACATTTGTTTAACGCATTTGACATAAAATTATCTCTTATATTTATGGAAAACAGTTTAAACACATGTACACCTCTATTGACATATCAGTAAAACATAGCAATGTGTTTAGCGTGTTGTATCAATGCATTTAGTTAATATTGGAGCATAGTGAGGTTAGTTAAGAATGTCAGATGATTGTGTAATTCCGGTAATATGATTCTTCTGGATCATCTGTTCATCTAAGCAACCGGTGTGTTTATATTCGCTGTTAACTCATGCACGAAAATGTAGGCAGCGTCGATCATCAATTAGTGTATTTTTTTATTCCAGAGTTAAAACAAATGTTGGAAATAGGGCCGCTCAAACCAGGTGGAACTGCCTCATTGTTAGGATTAAGTCTATAAAATAAAATAACATTCCGACATAATATGAAGACCCACCTTTTTGTTTTCGCTTACCCTCCTTAGCTCCTCATTCAACTGTTGGTGACTTGAAAAAATGTAAACCGATTTGAGATTATCTAATCCTTTGGGTTTAATTCGCTGCCTATACGGATTTACGGACCGTCTAAGTTGTACAGTTGAATAAAGTCTTACATAAAACAGAAAATACGATCGAACAACAACAAAAGGATTTAAATGACAAAACTAAAGTGACACCTCCATTGCAGGCTCGTGAAGTAGATCCACCGGCCGCCAAGTTCCCACGAACACCCCAGCACGGTTATTGTCCTACTCGAGTGTCAGCGTCGCAGTCATACTATCTTCATAATTATGTCCGGGCAACTTGGATATTCACAACACACCGTGACTTACTGCGGAGGGCTTCTATTTGTGGACTGCTGGTTGTCCTCTATTTATGATGCAATGTAGTATTATTTAACACTTTGATTGTGCAAATAACATTGGAATCGAACTCTCTAAATTGCGTCGTAATACTAATTATATTAGTGTCTAGCCACGGTTTACGTAACTTGGAAAAATCGTTCAAAAGAAACATGATGACATTGCGAACAATTACATGTAATTGTTCGCATAACGTTGCGAACAATTGTACGTAATAAATACGGAGGGTTATTTGATTGTTTGTAGAAAGCATAAGGGGTGTGAATTTCGAAAAAAATAGTAGTGTTGCAACTCCTTCCTGCGTCCTAAGTCTGTGTGAACACAGCTTTGGTCCAGATTAGATTATATTGGTTACGTTGGCCCGTTACGTTGATCCGTAATTAACGAAACACCGCGCAAATATGTCATCCATTGCAGGAATAGTGCCATGCATGGAAAATCACAGTTGGTCCCTTTCGTTTCGGTTGATGTACTCCGAGCTGTTCCAAGCACAAACACATTTGGGAAATTAAAGAGAATGCCCCAGCAATCGGTATTCCCCAATGCGAATTCGTAATCGTAAAGGTAATCTTAAACACAACGTGGACGAATCTGTAAAAGATTTACTCACATATTTCTGTCGTGGCGGCTCAACTAACGGCGCAATATAGAATAAGTCGCTTACCAGAACTGTGTTAGTAGTCTGGGCCACCCAGAACCTAACACAGTCAAGCGAAATCGTACACCCCTTATATGGTGTGTGACGTCAGAACGTCAGAACGTCAATCATGAGCATAGAGTTCACTGCGCCTGCATTCGCCTGTAGAACCAACGGTTACTGCATCTAAACTATCGCCCGTTGAACCAACGTCCACCGAACGTTTCTCTATATTCTCTCGTAGATAACAGCTGCACGTAACTATTGTTCTGAGTTGCGTAATTATGTCAAACGTCCACTTTCGACGCAGTACCCCACCCACCGGGGATTTCAAACAACATCAAGGAGTGGACAGGACTGAGCATCACAGAGTTGGGTCTACAACATCAAGGAGTGGACAGGACGGACTGAGCGTCACAGAGTTGGGTCGACAACATCAATGAGTATACAGGACTGAGCATCACAGGGTTGGGTCGACAACATCAAGGATTGGACAGGACTTAGCTTCTCAGTGTTTGGTCGATAACACTAAGAAGTGAACGGGACTGAACGTCACAGAGTTTGGTTGACAACATCAAGGAGTTGATGGGACTGAGCATCACAGTGTTCGGTCGACAATATTAAGGATTGTACAGGACTAAGCCTCACAGAGTTGAACATACAACATCAGTGAGTGGACAGGACTGAGCCTCACAGAGAACCTGGGGGCGACAATTGACCAAGTATGGAGAAGCATTGTATGAAAATTGTCTGAAGTGAATGAAATGGTTTCCCCAACGATTACCTCTGTCAAGTGTATACGTGAAGGTTAAGAATATCAAGCTAATCTACGAGCGCAGTATATAATAAAGCAATATATAATATGGTCGCGCCAAACAAGACGGCTTGGTCCGAATGCTTGATAAGCACAATGGGAAATCATGGATGAAGTTCAGCAATGTCAGGCAATGTTATTATAATGGGTTTTTGAAAACATCAACGCCAAAGTGACGAGTTGTTATTGCTCTCCTCTTTATCCCTGAAGTCCGGGGTGAGGCTGGCGCCGATACAAGTCAGCGATGTTTTATTCTTCTTCGTTACTTCTCCCGTTTCACTAAAGTAACACATTATGATATCATAAGTGCATATGCAGTTACATCACATTTATTTATTAGTTTGATCCACTATGTAATAAAGTCAACATTACAGCTCCAAATACGCGTCTTATTAGCATGGCTACGCACAAATAGTGGCTGAATAGTGGCTGGAGAAATGGAGACATTAATAATATACGTGATGATTTGAATCATCAAGGATGGGGACCATGTTTCGATGACTACTAAAAATAGATTGGGGGGAAACCCGGATGATATGTCCATTGTTATAGTATAGGGAAAGAGGTGTAATATCGTTCACATGACATCAGCGCCCCTATCGGCAGTAGTACTACAAGAGCGACATGAGCGCTCCCTAGCGACGAAAGGACAGGTCAAGGAGTGGTCTAAATGGAGTCAGAGGTCATCCGGCGTAAAGGAGAAGTGAACATAATAAAGTTCATATTTTAAAACCCGAAGCAACATGATAAAGTTCATATTTAATAATAAAGTTCATTAAAAGTCCAAGTAACATAATAAAGTTCATATTTTGAAAGGCCTAAAGAAGCAAGATGATAAGTTCATATTTTAAAAGCCGACATCATCACGTGATCATTATATCAGTAAGCATGTCATCATCATCATCACACACGCCATCAGCAATCATTGTCACGTGGCGGTACGTATATAGATGCTAGCCATCACCCTCTTCTATCAAGCAATATGGCTGGTCGGTGGCTATCGGCGTCGTGGGCTCTGACCGGATATTGGACGGTCGTATCGATTTCCATTATTTTTTACTCCCATTAAAACTATTTACAACATTATGGACTGGTGGTCGACGTACAGACAGCGAGTGAGAGGAAGCGTTTTTTTTAACAGTAGACGTACTTTTTATGACTAGGCCACGCGTTCATACCAGACCGCTGATCGGATTGACCCAGCGACTTGCAGCAAGCAAGCGGTGTAGTTTTTATCGGTACGCTATGTGTTAAAGTAGGTCACAAGACATATAGGTAAGCGGTTATTCATCATGTCTTTATTAATATAACTTTATTAGTATAACATTAAAAAGCAACCTATCAATGACGCTTAATGTAAAAGGTAAGTGAATATATACTACTATAAACTGAAAATACTGATAGAATTGCTAATTTTAAATGATAAGGCGATGACGGCACTACTAAAAATAACTGTCGGTTAGGAGTCGAGACACGTTCGAGTGGAGACAGCGTCAGTAGGCAGCCCTGTTAGTGGTGGGTCGCAGCAACGTGAATCATGCAAAGAGCGTGTATAAATAGGAGTGGGTTACTGTACCCTAACCACTAACTCTCAACATACCCTTAACAGTAATTAACAACATTCCCTTAACTGTAATTATCACCATACCTCTAACAGTTCCTTTAATTGTAAATCTCACCACACCCCTAATGTACACCTAACTATAATTCTAATCATACATACAACTGCACTTTTAGCTGTATTTCTCAGTACACAGCTATATTACATAGTTACTGCACCCCCACTACACAGTTATAATACATATTCTTTAGAATACAAAATAGTCACTCTTAGAATGCAGTCGCTGTACCCCCAGTACAGAGTTAGAACAGATATTCGCTACACCTCTAGTACACGGTTAGGATTCATAGCATTCACTGCAACCCCAGTACACAGCTAGACTACATTGTCAATTAGACAATTAGAATATATGTCAGTGGGGGCGGCAAGACTATTTTAAATTCTCAATGAGGTGTTTAGTCAAGCTGAATTTTAGGCATCAAATTTTTCAGTAAGGGTGGTCCTGGCGGGCCATACCTGCTTTAGCATTAGAATTCAAAATTTCCGTTCAGAATATTCTTGTTAAATCTTGTACACTTTAAGAGTCTGTATACATTTTACGTGATGTTTACATTCGCTACTTTTCTTTACGGTTTACAGTGATAGATGTCTTCACTGTTATTTCTATTTGTCATCGTGAGTGATTATATTGCTACTATGTACGTAGCCGTCTGATGTACAAGATTACTATCGTTTCGAACCTGGAGAATAAAGCGTTGTCTACACTTCTGTATTACTCTATGTACTCATTGGTCGAGTGAGTACAAATTCAGTTATCAATCTGGATCTGGCGAGCGCAAAAACGACGGACAATCTAAATATCTTTCGTTGTGAGAAATGCCTCCTGGACCTTTGCGTGCGGCCCCGAAGAAGACAAGAAGAGGGAGGCATGTATCTCACAGCGTGATGATGTCGGCTTTTAAAACATGGACTTTATTATGTTACTTGGACTTTTAAAATATGAACTTTATTATAAAATATGAACTTTATCATGTCGCTTCGGCTTTTAAAATATGAACTTTATTGTGGTACTTCGACTTTTAAAATATGAACTTTATCATGTTACTCAATAACATACGTGTGCACTCGTCAATACCGTGTTTTGTTCTTTTCTCGTTTCCTCGTCACACCCTTTGAAAGATGATTCAAAGCGGCGGCCGCTGCCGCCGCCGCCGACGCGAGCCGCTGCTCCTTTACGTCTGATGACCTCTTAGACCACTCCTTGACCAGTCCTTTCATCGCTAGGAGCGCTCATGTCGCTCGTGTACTACAGCCGACAGGGGCGCTGATGTCCTGTGACCGATATTACACCTCTTTCCCTATGCTCTCAAAATGGACACATCACCCGTGTTTTTCTCAAAATCTATTTTAGTAGCGAAACATGTTCCCATCCTTGAAGATTCAGATCATCACGTATACTATTGACGTTACATGTTAAATTTTCATGTGAATAAACATAGCTGTTGTCGGACACAACATAGCAATATAATAATAAACATATATATATATATATATATATATATATATATATATATATATATATATATATATATATATATATATATATATATATATATATATATATATATATATATATATATATATATATATATATATATATATATATATATATATATATTATATATATATATAAATGTAAAATAATTACATGTAAAACAATTACATAATGTATACCACTAATATAGTATGTACTATGGTATGCAGGAGATATACTGAAACGCGTTTCGAAGGAAATGAGTCTTTAGCCGGGATTTGAAACTGGCCAGAGCGTACATCTGTCGGGAATCCCAGGGAATCCCTTCTACGTCTGGACTAGCGAGCCTGAGATTGTCTGTGCGCTACGTCTGGTTCACGCGAATAAATGAATCGCTAGTCTATAGCTTAGCTAGTCCGGACGTAGGGTTTAGCCTGGGACTACGCTACGCTCGGTCCGTGGATACGGCGCCAGTTGTGAGTCAGCTGCGACTTTACTGCCGTACACACCGCCTGCTCGGCGCCTTACTTCACACATCCGACCGGTAACAGAAATTTTAAGTGGTAGGTGATCCGTGCACATTGTTGACATGTCAACCAATCACAACGACATAATTTGGGACTTTCCATCTTTGACTGGCATTTATTTCACAGCTGCAACGGATAAAAACCGTTTGATGGATAGGCAAGACATTCCATAGCCTTCATTTCTAATGTTTTTTCTTCTCCGTCCACCCACCGCTGTCAGTGGGTATAATTAGCGGAATTGACCTTTGACATCCCTCTTGTCGTTCACAGGGATGGGTCGGAATGGAAATGGAAATGCGCACATCTAAATAAAAGGTTTTCAATGTGTCGATCCGGACACCGAGAAAGCGCGTCTGCCGTAGCCCTCTAGTTTGTAGCGCGATACTACCTGCAGACGCAGCTCAGCCTATCGAAAGTTGCGGGTAGGTGCATACAGGGTCAGTAGGTCAGACACGTAACCTAGTGCAAAGCCATGCAAAACGGAAAAAACAACGACCGGTAGTCTGCACAGGACCCTGCAGCGAACGGGAAGCCAATGTAACTCAGCACCGGTGCCCGCGGGGCGGGCGGGCGGGCGGGCGGGCGGGCGGGCGGGCGGGCGGGCGGGCGGGCGGGCGGGCGGGCGGGCGGGCGGGCGGGCGGGCGGGCGGGCGGGCGGGCGGGCGGGCGGGCGGGCGGGCGGGCGGGCGGGCGGGCGGGCGGGCGGGCGGGCGGGCGGGCGGGCGGGCGGGCGGGCGGGCGGGCGGGCGGGCGGGCGGGCGGGCGGGCGGGCGGGCGGGCGGGCGGGCGGGCGGGCGGGCGGGCGGGCGGGCGGGCGGGCGGGCGGGCGGGCGGGCGGGCGGGCGGGCGGGCGGGCGGGCGGGCGGGCGGGCGGGCGGGCGGGCGGGCGGGCGGGCGGGCGGGCGGGCGGGCGGGCGGGCGGGCGGGCGGGCGGGCGGGCGGGCGGGCGGGCGGGCGGGCGGGCGGGCGGGCGGGAGGGCGGGAGGGCGGGAGGGCGGGAGGGCGGGAGGGCGGGAGGGCGGGAGGGCGGGAGGGCGGGAGGGCGGGAGGGCGGGCGCAATGCGGGGTTTCATACGGGCAACATTTCTGACAACTTGTTTACCTTCAGATGGTCGCCAAATATACTTCATGTCGCGCGTTGCCTGCAGTAAAATAAGCATACCCCTGAATGTGTGAGTGAAATATGCTGTCACAGTTGTTTGATTGTCAAATCATGAAGCGAACCTTAGCCTAGTTTAAGGAGTATTGACGATAAAATTAACATAAACTTCTCCAGGATATAGACATTTCCAATGTCATTACCATCAACCCAGAGAATGGAATGTTTAGACTCACCAAGACAATAATCCGATTTTGATGGTTACAGTGCTGTCATGCACATTTGTTTAACGTGCATGAAAACATAAAAAAATTCAAGATAGTTACCAGTTGTGTTTTGTGAATGTAACTAGAAGTGTAACTAGGATTGGTCAGTTTATTAACAGGGAAAAGGGCACATTAGCAGACTACGACACTTCTACTGCACACATGGTCAAATGTCTAATTGATTTCGTTGGCTGTATATACACGTGTCATTTACGAAAGGATCCCCTGTGTACAAAGATCGAATCCCGTTTGTAAAAACGGCAAATTATGGGAACATTTTTCATGTTGATTTTCTCGAAAACGAAATGTAGGATTTGACAGTGGAAAATTATCAGGTAGTCAAGCAGTTTTTTGTCACATATTTCGTAGGGTAATGATGTCATATGAGACAGCGAACCTGACTTAATAATCTCACTAGGGGCCATCCCCACACCGTGTGTGGGTGTACGGTTTAACGCATGATTTTACCTGACCATCTTGATGTTTCTTAGAAGTTTGACGATTTTGTAATCACCTGTGAACGGGGCACTAATCCCGGGTTTGATGGTGAATAAATAAAGTATATTATAAGTCAGCAATTTGTTTGTGTTTTGCACTGGGCAGTCGACTTATGTACCTCCGCAGTAAGCTCGCTGCAAATCTCCTCCTTAATTGGTATATGGAAGTGTTCTCGTCTGACTGACATGTTGAGATCCTTTGGACCAATGCACATTCGGATATCGTATTTTCTCTTCTCGGTTACGATTATCCAGTTTACGCATAGCAGGTATTTTTGAGGTAGCAAAAACATGCTAGAAACATGGCTAAACCAACAGCGACTTGACGTTTACCAGCAGAACAATTATCAACCGGAGTGTCGGGTGTTGGAGACGAACCACACAGTGACGCGGATGTGATGTTCTACCAATCAACCACGGTTAGACCGAGGTAGCCACAAGCTTACGGCTGTGGAAACTGAATTGATGTTGGTAACCTTGACGAAAGGAGGTCGGCGATCGTAATAACGACCGAACGTATACTTTCTGTGTTTGTTGTATTGTTGTATAATATGTTACAGTAAATCGGCGTAATCAGTATTTTCGCGTAATGACTTACATGTTTAGGCATTACGCGAAATGACTGTTTCACTCAGACATTACGCAAAATGACTAGAAATAAGGCACTGATATTACACAGTTTTACTGGTGACCATTTCAGTCATACTGTGTAATAACAATTTGTGTACTTTTTTCATTATATATTGTTCTAATGTTAGTTGTGTATTAGTGTCAGCTTTCATAATTATTTAGACATTCACATTATTCAAGTAAATAAACACAGTGAATAAATTGTTGCTATATATTTGGAAATGGCAACATTTTGCCAATAAGTTATCCCTTTCTGTGTACAAGACTCTAACCGTCCCCGACAGTTTGATTGACAGTAATCTCACTAATGAGTGTTCTCTGATTTGATGGACAGGTAATGGATGACCCAACCATTCTCCAACTGGGAATGCCAATTGCCTAACGATGGCGACTGTCTCAATTGCCTATTGTGCATTGCCTATCCCTAAAAAAAGAACACAATCAGTGGGTGTTAATCACTTGAATAATTTGTATTTGTAGTTTCTGATGCTGAACACCGTTTCTTGATTTTAAGTGTGATAAACTTACCAGACATTTCACAATTTGAGGTGTAGAGAGAAGGCCATTTAATCAATACAAATATTCTGACCTGTAATAAATGAAACATGGGTGGAAAGATAGTTGAATACATATACTCTTCTAAATGCGCCATATCTAACATGTAATTATGCAATAATGACATCATACCAGAATTATGTCAGAAATTACTCCACAGCCCCAGGTTACACAGGTGAAAACTCCCCACCCAGGGAATTTCTGCCACAACATTTTTCGAGAAGCTTTATATTAGACACATGCAATTTTGGTGGCTTGCATAACATGATGTGGTTTCATTTTGATTTGGTAGTGGTGAAATTCCACACTTTCATTAATCGATATGCACATTAAAGCCACAGAGGTAATTCCCTTCAAAGGTTTAATCAGCCAGAAGCCCCGAGTTAATATCCACCACAGTTGTAGTGTATACCAATTCAAGCATTAATCCTTCTCTGTTAAATTATTTTTTTTTATGTAAGCCAGGAAGTCTACAATGAAATGGTCTTTCTTCAGTTGGCCATGAATTGCGCGAGTGAGCACAAATGTAAGCCATCAATACTATCTATCAAAAGTCACAGTCCTTTCGTGATTTGTCACATTAAGCAGTGCAAACAAATTAATTCCAAAAGGAAGTTAAGTCAATTACTAAGTGTGCTATAAGAGACACATTGATAAACACCATGATTATGAGTATATTAAAATTGCAATATATTACAATATATATTTTCTTCTCACATTTTGGTGTAGGAAGTTTATAATTAAATTGGATAATAGTTTAAATTTGCTGTTATGTTTGGCAGGTATTAAATTCTTCTTCAATGCGGTGACATCAAAAAGTTTATAAAGAAACAAAATACAGAACAATAAGAGCCAATATATCACGTGTGCATTGATGACACCTATGACGTCATCCAAAGAGCACATGTGGCTACTGGCCATGGTGGTCGAGACAGAATGATGAAACAATTTGGTACCAAGTATGCCAATATCACCAGGGAAGCAGTAGAGCTGTTCAAATCGTTCTGTTCGGAGCCAGCAGAAGCGAAAGATACCAATGACCAAATGGGTTGTTTTGAAGCCAATCCTAAACAGAGATTTTGGCTCTCGCAGTCAAATGTATCTTATCGACATGCAATCATCCCTCCAGTAACATTTCAAGAGGATCATTGTTTATCAGTGCCATCTCACAGAGTTCTGTATCATACAGCCTCTAACCTCGAAGCGAGCAGCAGAAGTGGCTTTCCAAATGTAGCATATATTTCTCCTGTTCGGGGCCCCTGTAATACCCAGTTCCCACCCACATGGTGGATAGAGGAAGGGGGATCCACGTAACATCCTTGGGGTCATCATTGACTGTGGCGACAACAACTAATACACCGTTGCTGTGAAGATTTGGATCCTGATAAATAAATATTCACGCAACCAATTCGACAATGCCTTATATCCCAGTGTCGCATTTCTGAGAATTGCTATTATATGAATTATTTTCCTATTGAGATAAATGTTAGAATTAGACGGATGACATAAACAAGTTGTGTAATAGTATCCAAGTGTTGTGTGGGAGCCCACATTACAAGTTTATTGTTAGGCGTGGGGCATGATCATGTTATGTAATAATTATTCCCATGATGTTTTAGCTTTTGGCGTGGTACATTTTAGTAAAAGGGGTATCAACGTAATGGAACCGTCCATAGAGGATTGTTATTTTTTATTCGCTAACGGCGACCTTGTGATCTGGTAGGAAAGTTACCTAGCGATGGGTATAAGATGCGAAGTATAGGATATTCGAGGACGGCCAGAATACACTATTGCGGCATTAGTTCCAACGATGATGTCCGGCAAGGCCCGGTGTGAAGAAGGCGCGGTTTATCGCGACGTAGCAAAACCTTCTACAACTTTGCTCACATTGACAACGGCGAGTAAAAAACCCACACAATACAATGCCCCGCAAGTGAGTTTAACGTCAGTGATTTGTATTATTAGAAAGGTTAATTAAAGACCATATGGTGGACTTCCTCGTTAAGCATAAATTATTAAATTCATCTCAACATGGATTCCTTAAAGCGAGGTCATGCTTAACAAATACGTTATGTTTTTTGGAAGAAATCACTAAGTGGATAGACGTGGGATCGCCAATAGATATTATCTTCTTAGATTTTCAGAAAGCTTTTCACAAAGTGCCACATCAAAGATTACTACTTAAATTAAAAGTCCATGGTATCGGAGATAGCATAACTGACTGGATAGAACAATGGCTGACTGACAGAAGACAACGAGTTGTAGTAGATGGAGAAGTTTCAAATTGGAAATCGGTTTTGAATGGGGTACCTCAAGGATCAGTATTAGGACCTATATTATTCTTAATTTATATCAATGACTTGGACGACAGTATAACAAGTAACGTACTGAAATTTGCGGATGACACAAAACTGTTTAGAAAGGTTAATACTGATGGTGATAAACAACATTTACAAAACGATCTAGACAGATTAGTGAAATGGTCTGAGAAATGGCAGATGCTGTTCAATTTTTGGATATGTAAATGCCTACATACAGGACATGGGAACTTGAATGTAAACTATAAAATGGGAGATGCTGTTTTGGGTACTACTGTAAAAGAAAAGGACTTAGGAGTTACAATAAGTGCTGATATGAAAGTTTCAGAGCAGTGTGGTATTGCAGCTTCAAAGGGTAATCAAATTCTTGGATTGATTAGAAGAAACATAACATACAAGGGAAAAAAGTTAATTATACCTCTTTATAAAGCAATAGTTAGACCTCATTTAGAATACTGTATACAAGCATGGAGACCATATCGTAAGAAGTATATAGATACGCTTGAACGCATACAAAGGAGAGCAACTAAAATGATTCCAGAACTTAGAGACCTTAGTTATGAAGAACGCCTGAAAGAATGTGGTTTAACAACTCTAGAGACAAGGAGGTTAAGAGGAGTTCAGATTGAAGTTTTTAAGATATCGAATGGGTTTGAAAATATTGATAGAAATATGTTTTTCTCACTCAAGAAGGATAGCAGGACTAGAGGACATGAGGTAAAATTAGTAAAGGATCAATGTAGATTGGACATCAGGAAGCACTCGTTCTCACAGAGGACAATAAATGAATGGAACAAATTGTCTACAGATTGTGTAACTGCTAGCAGCGTGAATATATTTAAAAACAAGGTTGACACATATCTTAGGAGGGCGGGTTATAAGTAGATGAACATTGTTGGACTCTCGATAAGCCAATGGCTTCTTTGTCCACTTGCCATCTGGGCCTTTGGCTTGGATGACAAATCTTGTTAAATCTTGTTAAGTAATTACTGCGCATTGTTTGACTGTATGCGTTGACCGTCTGCATCGGCTGCACCTCGTTTTCTGCTGCCTACTGACTGCTTGCGACTATTCAGCTATATCTCCATGTACGACAACAGGGCGTCTGCATGAGCCACCTTTACGACACGTTCGTCGTCTCCACGTTACGTTGATGACCGAATTACAGAGTGTTCAGCCGACTATTCCGCTGCTTTCCCCGCGCGCCGTCGTCACGACACGTTAGCCGTCTCCACGACATATTGAGGCAGGCGTAATGTGCGTCAAGCCTATGAAGCGCCATCCATGTCAGTGAAGCGCGCATCTGATTGGTCAGTCACCGCTCGGCGTCGCGCCGTTCATGTCAGTGAAGCGCGCATGTGATTGGTCACTTTCCCGAAATAGCTGTACTGCGTTGCAGTGGCGTCAGCTAGTACGTGCATCATATCCTCCTGTCAAAATCCACGTTTTATTTTCTGTATCCAACGCACGTTAACACATGCAAGTTACAATGCCATTAAGCTTACTGCTTTCATATTTCGTAATTTACATAAGATAAATGTATATTTTATACAAGTGACGTCAGTCGTCTCTTAACTTGGCTAGCTGCGCAGATATAAATAGAACGTTGCCGGTGATCTCAGCCTTTCGGGATTCGGCCTGAGTTATCTCGGCCTGTTTGAGTGAACTCGGCTAGTGATCTCGGCCTGTGCGGCAGTGAATTCGGCCTGTACAGCAGTGATCTCGGCCTGTCTTTTATGACGGGCCTTGTTATAGTTAATTTAGGCCATATTTATCGATACAAGAAGTTGTATCATTTATTTATTGTTACGATAAACAATGTTCAATGCAAGAAAGATGTTTTTTGACGATCAGTCTTGATATTATTCTTAGCCGACATACGTGTCGCAATGACGTCACAAACATAACATCCTCTTAATATTTACCATGCAGTAATCAGTTTTAAGATAGTATATACAAGCACGAAAGTATAATATTTTAATTGTTTGTGAAAGTACGACTATAAGAGTTTTATAGTTTACGAAAATACGACTACAACATTTTAATTGTTTATGATCGCGATTTGGCTTTCCTCCTTGAATCGCGAGCCTTCCACGTGTCTCTGCTGTTTACGAATCGTGCGTGAACGTCATGAGGCTCTTTTGTATGACAGGTGCAATTTATAACAACACAGAGTGTGCGGGCAGGAATGTTGCATGCGTTATGCAGTCATTTTCACTGTTGATGCTATACAGAGATAATGACAACACGCCACCTAACAACACACCACGTCAGCGTCAGCATGGACACTGCAACCTCAGCTGACAAGTTTACTTACCCTGATGCAACCTACGCCTTGCAGGTAGAACCAATAATGTCATAATCATCAATCCACGAACAAACTGGAGATTGTAGTAGATTAACATTTCTAAAACTGTGATGATGACGATGATGATGATGATGAAAATGTGATTTGTACAAACAATGATGGCGCCACGGATTCAACAATTTACTACATTCTCTTTGCCTTCCTGGAATCCCGGCAGTTACTTGGTATGTAAACACATAATACTGTATTAATGTACACCTGGAAATGTTTACAAGTCTTTCATGTAAATTATTTTGGCTATTTCCACAAAAATTTACATGCGTAAATCTGTGAAATTAAATCACTGTTAAAAAGTGTCTACTTTCAAAATCACAAACTTTCCAAGTAGCTATTCTTTCCAGGTGCGAAGTGTAGCAAGACACTGCTATGCATAAGAGAAGTTTATTTGTCATATAAGTCACTAAATGCCTGTCGTCTTAATATTTGACAGTGGCACATATGCATGTTGTGGGATAAGAGAAACGTTCAAGTAACACAGTTTACGTAAAAAGTCTATCTACAGAAAATCAAACATTAACATTTGTAATGTGTGAACTAATTGAACATATCCAACACAAGAAACACGTCGCACAACACCAACACATTACTGGCCAACAACATGGCTGCATTGTTGAAATGTTACAGAAATGCTTGACCACTTGCAGTACACCTCTGTTTCTTCATTCTGATCTAATGTGTCGGCATAAACCAGAACATACATCGTCAACATCACATCATTCCTAAAACATTAACCAGCCAGCTTATGCAGTTACAGTTGATAGCCTACTCAAAATAATTGAGGTAAACCTCAAATAACCGAAGAGATATGTTCTCTCCTTGACATACACCAACGTCACATGGGAAAAAATCAAGATAAGGCCTGACCCTATATCTTACAAATGACTTCACAATTTCATACGTTATACATCATTCATCACCTTTTCATTAATTCCACAAGAAATGATTGCACCACAGTGCAGATCTGTCTCCATTGTATGAGGCCAATATAGCATTAAAGCAGGCTGTAAACCGCTTTCGTAAAAGCTGTTTTTTTAATTCAGCTGATTACGAACCAATGGAGTTCACTGTCTTGCAGATTCAGCCAGCGAACGTGACCTGTGGCTTCTTCAATTCATCTTCCTACCGCGCATCAATGCTGACCTGAACGTTTTCCATGGTCAGTGTTCGTCCTGGGTATGTTGCGCAACCACAGAAGCCAGTTGACAGCTGTACGTGATGTCTTTGACTCACACGGTATTCCTGCAGGTGTGGCGGTCACAAGTGTTCCATCAGACATTGCACAGCTCCTCGGCAGAACACGGGTTGATGTTCCTGGCATTATTGTTGCTTTGACAGTGGCTGGCACGGCGATTGCTGCGTTCACAGTGGCTGGCATGGTGGTTGCTGCATTGACAGTTGCTGGCATGGCGGTTGCTGCGTTCACAGTGGCTGGCACGGTGGTTGCTGCGTTGACAGTGGCTGGCATGGTGGTTGTTGCATTGACGGTGGCTGGCACGGCGGTTGCTGCGTTGACAGTGGCTGGAGCGGAGGTTGCTGCATTGACAGTGGCTGACACGGCGGTTGCTGCATTGACTGTGGCTGGCACGGCGGTTGCTGCATTGACAGTGGCTGGCACGGCGGTTGCTGCATTGACTGTGACTGGCACGGCGGTTGCTGCGTGACAGTGGCTGGCACGGCGGTTGCTGCGTTGACAGTGGCTGGCACGGCGGTTGCTGCATTGACAGTGGCTGGCATGGTGGTTGCTGCATTGACAGTGGCTGGCATGGTGGTTGCTGCAGCTGCTACATGACTCATTGGAGCAGAAGCAAGTTCAGTCTGCAGAACGCAAGTGGTCACAATTATATGATATATATATATATATATGGCATTAAAAAAATCATGTAAGTTTTTAAATATTACATTAATTATATTAGCTGTAACTTAGAACGTAAGAAGGTATTTATTGTGTCAATGCTGGTATGTTGATATGCTGTTTATGTAAGTAAATAAAATGTGATGTACTGGCAGGGAAGCTGTTATGCTCAACTGTAGGTTAGCTGTAAATATGTGAGGAAATAATTTAAGCCCTTGAAGCCAATAGCCCAAGTTGGTTTGGCCCCACATCTTATTACTGCATTATATGTATGTCATTGTTTAACATTATATGTCTTGCACTGAGGATGTGACATGGATAAAAAGTAGCTTCGGTGAATATGTTGTTTTATGGAGTTTGATGTTTTTAACATGATGTTGTACTTGTCTAAATAGTTGTGTTTCTGTTGTGGCTGGCTCACTTGTGGAATGATCCAAATTTTTTAATGTTGACCTCTTGCTGGAGTTGAAGCGGCTGCTGGGAATATCCAGTTTTTGATGTGCCATGCTGCACGAGGTTCAGGGCTCATCGTGGCAAATAGCCCATTGGGTGCCAGTTTTGCAATGCGATATATGCATATTTTTAACTTTGTCAGTTAAATATACATTGGTAAGAAGTTGAAATTGTAATTGGGAAATCTAATTATTTGTTTTAATACCAACACATGTAGTGCTAAACACAAATACATCTGAGTTAATGGTCGAGGTGCAGTTGTAAGTGGGACGTTGTTTCCTAAAAATTAAAGGCAAGTTGGCCACCAAAACAGATAGGAGATGGGAGTTTCAGAACTCTGTCACACCTCGTAAAGCCTGTAGCTTTTGTGTGCACGCGGGAGTTTATTAGAAGCCTCGCCCTCTGGGCTACGATTAGATTTGTTTTATTACAAGACAATACTTACTGGGAAATCAAATCAGAATCATCCGTGTGGACGTCTTGCTGCTGTTGGTCGTTTTGTTCAATTTGTCGAAAGGTGGTGTTAACTTGGGTCAAAATGCTATATATACTTATTTCTACCTCTTCATACAGTTTTTCAGTTGAAATTTTGTTTGGCCAGAATATATGTAGAATTCGACGCAAACATCTATTGTGAAACGTAATGAGCCTTTGTCCATCATTTTGGTTTAACTTCCAGCTTTCTGCTCCGTATAGTAGAACTGACATCACATTGCTCTTTTAGATTCTGAGTTTCGTTTTCCTTCTGTATTGGCCTGATGCCCACACTTTCCTCAGTTTATACTAGGCTGCTCTCGCTTTCTTTAGACGTGCGCTTATATCTGCTGTTGAACCTTTGTCTGCATCCATAACTGAGCCCAGATAAGTGAAACTATCAACAGTCTCTACACCGTCTATGCCTATTGGTTGGTTATCATCAGTCTTGATCTTCATCACTTTTGTTTTGGCTGTGTTTATGTGTAGTCCAGTTCTCTTTGCATGCACTTCTAGCTCGTTTGTCTTCTGTTGTAAGTTTCTTCTTGATGTTGATAAAAGAGCTAAATCGTCTGCAAAATCTAATCCCCATTGAATTCCTCTTTTCCTTCTAATTGTTTTCCGCATAATTCAGTCTATCACCAATACAAACAAAAACCCTGATATCACACATCCTTGCCTCACTCCGGACATCACAGGAAACCATTTTGACAATTTGCCTTCATGCTCAACTGCACATCTGAAGTTTTTGTAAGATATTTTCACAAGATTGGTAATTTTCCTAAAATCCACATAGTTGATGAAGAGTGGGCTATTCCATTCGAGGCACTGGTCGATGATATTTCTTAATATGAAAATGTGCTGCATACATCCTTTCCCCCTTCTGAAACCTGCTTTTTCTTTCCTCAGTTTGTTATCGACCGCATCTCTTATCCTGACTATAATCACCCTTCCCAGCACCTTGCTGGGAACTGAAAACAGCGTAACACCTCTCCAGTTGTTACAGTTCTCCAGGTCACCTTTTGTAGGTAATTTAGTGATGACTCCTTTCTGCCATTCTTCAGGTATTTCTTCATTCTTCCATATTAATTTGAACACTTCCTCAAGTTTTCGTGCTACCATATTACTCTGTGTTTTCAACATTTCAGCCTGTATGTTATCAACTCCTGGTGATTTACCGTTTCCCAATGCTTTTATACTTTTTAAAATTTTTTCTATAGTAGGCGGATTAATGTCAATGTCTATGTCGAATAATTCATTGTTCGGAACATCAACAGGATCGTCAGGTGCCTCTGAGTTCAGAACCTCAGAGAAGTGTTTTCTCCATCTATCTATCTGGTCTGCTTCTGATTTTATTACTTCTCCACCTTTGTTCTTGACTGGTGTACTTTTTCTGCAGCTTTCATTAGTTATTTTCTTGGTCAGTGTAAACAACGTTCTTTGTTCACCTCTGTTTGCAGCATGCTCTGCTTGTTTTGCAAGGTCATCCATATACGTCCTTTGGTCTGCACGGACACTGTTTTTAACGTCTTTGTCTTTGGCTGTATACTTGTTCTTTAGTATTGTCTTTAGTCTTTCCGACTTGATAACATTGATTTTGTCCTTGATTGCTTTCCGCTCGCTTACTTTTTCCAGGCTTTTTCCTGTCATCCATCCTGGTTGTGCGTGCGTTCTGAATCCAAGAACTTATTCGCTAGCACCACAAATAGCTTCCTTCACCCCTGACCAACAATCCTCTACTCTTTCAGTGTGTTCCAAACGGTGAACTAGGCAGATATAAACTCAACCAAAACGACGTGGTCATAGTACAAACAGGCGCTCACGATATGGCTTACATTGGGGTGCCATTGACTTCAGACAAAATGATCGGCTCGTACAGCAATGTCGTCGCGGAGCTCAAACGCCGAAGTGAGCAGATCGGGTTTAAACTGATCATTGGGACGTCAACTCCGGTTGCCGATGACCAGCCCCAGTACCGGCGCAGCAGTCGCAACTGTTTCGCGCTGTCGGCGTTCGTCCATCAACTTCACGAGAGACTTCTTCCGGTTGGTGTTGATATATTTGTCGAGTACAGTGTCATCATCAGGGACATTTCCTGTGTTTCAACTTGCGTCGAAAATACCCAATCAGTTTGAAAGGTGACGTGGGGGAACTAGCTCTCCTTCTGCTCATGGAACGAGTCTGTGGCCTGACCAGGTAGAATTGCAAACAATCACTGTTAGTCATTCAATAGATCTAACTATTTGATTGGAAGGCAATCAGTCTGATTTAACATATATGTCGTTTTATTTCGTAACATTATAAGTAATCATTAACTGAAACAAATGTCAGTCGTGTTTTGAAAACAGGTTTAGCTTCGATGTTGCTATTGTAATGTTTCCTCCCCTTCGATTATCCAGTGGTGAATACATGAAATAAATGCTACTTTTATATGATGATGCCTTGAATTTTAATCGAGTTGGGTGATGATCTTATGAACTAAATGTTCTTACAATGCATTTATATTATCTAGTTCCATTCTACGGTTCCAAAACTTTCGAATTACACGCTTAATGCTTAAAATATAATCAGTTGTCTTATACAGGTACATGTGTTATGCACAGGTATTATCAATGGCTGCACACAACTATAGTATTCGCGATAGTTGCATTTCAGACGTGTTTTGAATTGATGATCTGCTACATTGGCGTCGACTAATATGATTAGTTATTCGCATGCCATGTGTCAACCGCGGGACTTATTGCGTAATGCAAAAACAACCTAATGATCAGGATTGACTGAATTACTTTTATTTTGTACTTGAGTAAAAGTAAGAGTAATTCACTTTGAAACTACTTGAGTAAAAGTAGCTGGTAAAATAAACTACTTGAGTAAAAAGTAAAAGTACTTTTCAAAAGTACTTGAAGTAAAAAGTATTTAAAAAAATTACATTATCTTTACTGAGACCTCACAACATCAAATAAATTCAGTTAAATACAGAAATTAATTAATGATAAGGCACAATCTGTCTTTTTATCGACCTGTTGCACTGGGGTATACGAGCAGCTTTATTGTACAACAGGATATGAATAGGCAGGTGTGATTGTATCTGAGTAGGTAGAGGGTCAGTCCAGTACTAGTAGTAGCCTCTCAGGGAAATTGGTCAGAGGTAATACAACCTAGCACTGCCCATAATAAAATTAACAAAGACATTTGATGCCTAGCTGATCAAGCCATCTGGCTTGTGATCCCCCACCTTCTCATGTCTTCCCAAACATGTCTTATCAGCTCACATAAACATTGAAACAACACGCTTTAGCAGCTAGCTGTGTTGGTTACCTGGTACCAGCTGGGGCTAGAATTGATCAGAAGACAGACTAGTGCAACAGAGGAATTATATTGCTAATTGCAATTAAAAGTGACATGTCACGCCCACGGCCCCTGTCCCTGTCCTGGATATTATTTATGGGTCAGCTTGAGCCATTGCTGGGAAAGGAAACTGCCAAATGGCAGAGTATCATTGCTTTACTGTTTAGTTCTGTAGAGTAATCATTATTATGAATTTATTAAACATCTCAATATGAATTTTATTCGTGAAAGTAAAATGCTGTTTAATGCTGACGTAAGCCGGTAAGGCCGTTGCTGACAATGCCAATGGGCGAACATCGGTTCTCGTTTTCGATCCACGCTGCGCGTTCGCTTACGAATATCAGAATTGTGTCAGTGTATGGGGATTGTCAATACATTGTCGAAATTGCAAATTTTAATATTTATAATACGTATTGGAAACTTACTGATTAGTAGTTTATATGGTGCAACGGAGACATTTGCATCGTGGTTTGAGATGGCGTTCAAGCGTGTGCTCGAAGTGACATTTCATGTCAACGGCCTTGAGCTGACCTATGCCAATATTTAACAGACTTCGTTCACTGACGTAGATATAAAACAGTGGTTGCGTTGATTTCCCGAAGAG
>BSQZ01000057.1:0-35000 GCA_033239005.1 Lamellibrachia satsuma
CTCTCGTGACATTGTGTTCGAAGCGTGACAATTTAAACACGATGCATTGTTGCAATTAACTTTATGTCACTCTGCTCACTGCATTGCATTCAAGTAGTGGAAGTTTTTTTATAAAATGTGTGGTTGTCATATAATTATGATGAATCGGTGTGCAATAAACTTGTAATAGTTGTAACTGGTACGGACAGTTTTGGGCGATAATATGTGCATACTGGATTCATAAATTCCATGAACACATTACTGATAGCGTAATCGGTGTCAGAAAACACAAACCTGATAAGTCATTAGTTGAAGGTACTTTTTAGACAATGGAGATATTCACCAGCCAGATGACTGTCTGTATCAAACAAAAGATTCAGATGTCAGGTTTGAAGAGGTTTGCGTCTTCATTAGCTAGTTGTTATAAAACACTAACAGCCGATCAACACAGTAACAGGCCGCAACCATTGCTTAGTTCTTCACACCAGCCGCATATGTACTGCTTTAAACAGCAGCCTGTTGCACTGGTCCATTCATCGACACCATTGTATGCTGGGAAGAGAAAGAATACGAAGAAAAAAATTGTAAGTAACTACACTCTTTATTGTTCTTCTACTTAATGACCACCTTCATTTGCCTTAAGATATTGGGGTTAATCTTTGGCAGCAGGAAAGAGAGAAGAAATGTAGTAGTGCAATTTAGTGGGGTTAGGGAATGTAGAAAGGGAGGGAAGGGGATGGGAGGGGTATTTATAGAATTCAGAGGTGGCGTTGGAACCTGGACTCAAAAGAGTCCAGAGTGGTTGCATATACACCACATCTTGGGGCAGACTATTCCACTCGGCTATTGTACGTGGGGAAAATTACATCTTCCTGTGCTGCATATGGTGGTAGGGAAGGTCATACCCTATGTGATAGGTCTTCCTTGTGTTTGTTTTTTGTGGACCGGATAGTGTGGGGAGGTACAGCAAGTTAATTGAGATGGTTCCTGTGTTGAATTTGAATGTTGAATAGCATACTGAGGCGTGCTTTCTTTCTATCTACGGGTTTGGAGGGTTTGCCAGTCTAGTGTGTCTAGCACAGATTCTACAGAGGGAGTGTGATGGTGTCTGTTGGTGACCCAACGTGCAGCTCTCCTCTGGATCTTCCCAAAGGCAGTCACACATTTGGTGGTGTGGGGATCCCAGACTGAGCAGGCATATTCCAGGATAGGTCTTTGTATGCTGTTTCCTTGATTTTTTTTTTCCTATTTTATGTTCCATCTAAAAAAACCTAGGGTCTTGTTTGTCTTGTTTGCTGTGTCATTGGTGTGAGAGCTCCATGTGTTGTCACTTTCGATAGTGATGCCTACGTATTTCACCTTGTTAATGTTTGTAAAGGTTTGTTAAGGGGTGGTACGCTGTTTAGTTCTAGTTAGTTTCCACCGCTAAGCCTCAGTCCATTCTATTACCTAGTTTATAAATATGTGTTGATTTGTCAAACTATCTTGTAAAACCAACCTTCTGTGCTTTCACTGCAGGTAGACACTGCCAGGTAGTGTGTCATCCTTACTTATTCTTTAATTATTTCTTTTATATTCCTAATTAAGGAGACAGTTAATGTGGTCATCCTGAGATTCGTGACCTTGAGGGATCTCTAGTGCCAAGTTCTAAGAGAGTAAGAGCCTCATTTTGACAGTTCACAATTCGGTTTTGACACCAAACATGATAATATTATATCTCCTCTGGGGCTTTTTTGCAGAGTCATTAACATATGTTTGTTTATTAAATACCAATGCACTGGAATGATTACCAGTGGTAATGTTTTAATTTAGTTAAAGTTGCTTAATCAATTAAATTTTTTTGCTAGTCTCATTTCAAATTAATTTTGTGAAAAACAAAACCTACATAGTATCCACTGCAACATGCTAGCTCATTTGTGCAACTTTTATATGTAGTTTTTGTGAAATCGTCAGACAAACTATTAGATTACTTAATGCTTGTTCAAGCACTAAGTGAAGTGAAAATCGAAATGCTGAAAAATCACGGTTTTCTTGCTTTGTGAAATGTCGTAAATTTGTGTTGTGATCAGCAAGAGGATGGAAGTCACTCCCATAATCAGCATTGATCCACACAGTGTTTACCATTTTGGATATCTACTATTTTGATGCTTACCTGATCTAACAACTGAATTAAATTCTTTTGATGATTTGAAAAAAATAGGCATTTTTTATTAAATCGACTGCGGATGTTACGTATACTATTCGACACCAGTGAACCAGATTTGCGATAGGTTAAATCAGTCGAGGAAGCAGTTTTAAGTAACATAATAACATAAATTAACAGACATAAGGACCACAAAGGACACAAGTGCACTTTTTTTTCAGGTGACACAATGTCCTTATATTTTAATGTATTTTGTATTCACATCAAGTCTTGATGTATGTACAAGATACATTTTTATACTGAATAAATCAATATAATATATCAAAATTTATCAGTTTTGGAATTACTGATTTCTTGTAGGCAAAACCTATCCAGTATAAGCCAAAGGGACTGAAAGAATCACATGACGTAGTCACTGTATATGAAAACATCACCATCCAGGAACTGGCTGAAGCCATGGGCAAAGATGTTGGTGAGTAGTTAAATTCTTGCTTGCATATCATTCAAAGTGTTCAGGGGATATACTGCATGCTGGAACTAACTCTTGTTTCTGTGCTTAATAAAACATATTGGTGATGTCCAAACTTGTATCAAGCTGTGACTGTTTCCCAAGCTAAAGTGTATCCACAAGTACAACTTTGACATGGCTCGAAATTGGGAGATTGTGGCCCGAGTCTACCAAAAATTCCTTTTGGTCATCAAAACGCAGTGGTTTGGTCCACTTAAAAAATTGAAATGTTAATTAAAACATTATCGATCCACTCTGCTACCAGAAAATAATGTACACCAGAGAAACGTTTGTCACAACGGTCAGAATGTGTTAGCTAAAAGTAAGTTTTTTGATGTTTTTTGAAACTTAGGAATTATGATTAATGTCTGCTGGTGTGTAAACTATCAACACACGTGACCAGACTTTGTTGTTTGTGCACTTACAAATGGTTTAACTATGCACAGAGAAGAAGATTATTTACATCACTTCATGCATTAATTAAAGTTAATTAAATAAGTTTCAAGTTGAGCCACCAAAGACCTAAGGGAGGTTTAGTTGAGCAGTGGTTAAAGAACAAAGACGGGTATTCTTTACCCCAAAATACATCAAAGAATTCATTTTTCCAAGCAAATTAGGAAATTGGATTGCAACATAATAGCAGTTAGTTACACTAGTTGCGATTTAGCTATAAGTCTGTATTAATTAAGTGTTTTGACTTATTAATTTAAAGTGTATACTTGTCAGAGATGTGTTGTACCCATTGGGTAGATGTGTTGGCTGAGTTTTATGAATTTTTTTGTATAAGGCCTTCATAAATTATACAAATAAAGCATTTACGCAGCTTATGCTGCACTGGGGCTCAACTTACCCCACACAAAGTGTTAGTTGAGCCAGCTTAGCAACCCTACTTGAATCACCTATATATAATTATCTATGCACGCTAGATATATTATCTTGGAATAAAATGATCTATTAATAACCATAGTTTATGTGAGTAAAAACAATTTTGACTTATGAATATGACTGCGCCCTAGGCATCAAAAAGAATTAAAAAAAATTCCTATCGAACACTGCCTTCCCCTACCGTATATAGTTATGTTTCGGCTGAATGAAAATGTTACCAAAAATGTAACATTCCACAAATGGTATACGTATTTATCGTGCCTAAAAAATAAGATGAGACATCTCAATAAGCAAATTTGTTTACAGACAGTAATATATTATTATTGTGTCATCCAAGTTAAAACGTTATCCTCAATTCGCTAAATCCTGTCCAAACCTCCAGAAATCTGACAGGACCACCACATTTCCAGAGCTGGTGGTCCACTGCCCAAAAAAGTTCATTGGTATTACTAGCACTGTAATTGGGATGTGTGTATGTAACTGGGATGTGTGTATGTAATTGGGATGTGTGTATGTAATTGGGATGTGTGTATGTAATTGAGATGCTGCATTTTGTTTTCAGATCATGTCTTTGAGGTGATGCTGTATATTCAATACACTGACAGATATGACAGTCCTGGCTCAGGTACACATAGCACTAACACACAGCCATACACACCTGTTATACACGTGTACACACTGTGGAACCTCGTTTATCTCACTGTAGTTGGCTGGATTGACACAGCATGCAGATTAGTGAATCACGGAATAATGAAACTATTTATAGTGTGTCAAGATTTGTTTGCAAAAAAACAGACCGATTACTGAATAAAACGGATTATCAAAGAATCAACTAAAAAGGTTTCATTGTACACCTTTCTTTTCACACAGTAGCACAAACTGAACATTTGTTCAACCATGTGTTTTATTGCTTAGTTGCATTTATGGATGCAAAAGTAGATGATATTACGCATCAACCATTCGCTGTTCCACTGTTTACCATAAGTTATTTAAAACCCTTGCATGCAGGAATGGTTACAGCCAGGAATGTCAACAGTAACACAACAGAGTTTAAACATTTAAGAAGTTAGCATATTTACTAGATGCACTGGTACGACATAGTGACACACTGAGTTAATATTTAAATGTAAAAGAACAAATATACTTTCTTTGTTGAATAATAAACTGAGCCTATTTTGGAAGAAAACCAAACAACTGCCATCAGCTTTCAAAACCAGAAACTTTCCAAGAGGAGTTCTTTTAAATTAGCAAGAAAGTATACTTGTGGATGCCTTTAATTGCTTTGTGTTTCCACAGTGATTGACAACTTCCACGTAGTGAAGGATATCATTGCCAAGAGTGGGCTACGTCTTCGACTGAAGGAGAAGAAGAAGGCAGTGGTGAAGGAAAACAAGGATGTAGAGCCACGGTGAGTAAGCCAGTGGTGAAGGAAAACACGGACGTGGAGCCACGGTGAGTAGGCCAGTGGTGAAGTAAAACAAGGATGTAGAGCCACGGTGAGTAAGCCAGTGGTGAAGGAAAACAAGGATGTAGAGCCATGGTGAGTAAGCCAGTGGTGAAGGAAAACAAGGACATAGAGCGACGGTGAGTAAGCCAGTGGTGAAGGAAAACAAGGACGTAGAGCCATGGTGAAGTAAAACAAGGACATAGAGCCACAGTGAGTAATCCTGTGTGCTGTCTTCACACACTGTGTGGCCGTATTGTCATTAACAGAGTTTTTGTTTGCTAAAATTGTAAGGTATAGAAATGGTGAAATGGTGCTTAAAACCCTGGCATAGTGTAGCATAAAAGCACATTACTAATTTGCAAAATATAATGTATATAATTTTCATAAAGAAGTTTACCCAAGAAATTACAAATGATACTATAATAGTTTGTTGTTTTTTGGTTTAACTGCCATGTTGAACCCTTTGAATGGTTTATGAATGTCTAGCTTGTAATGTAATAAATATGTCATGGTATATGTTCTCAAATAACTTTCTACTGTTCATATTAAATTCTGTTACAGGACTGAACTTGTGTGATGATATTCTATGCTATCTAGTAAAGTAATGTAGAATTGTCATGAATCAACATTTTATAATAAGTTTTGTTATGAACTATGGACGTTGCAGCAGGTTGTGTTGTCTGTGGATGTTGGAACAGATTATGTTATGTCTGTGGGTTTTTAGTCCTCCGCCTGAGCCTGAAGATCTGGTGAGGTGCCCCCCAGTGGTCACAGTGATGGGTCATGTTGACCACGGCAAGACTACATTACTGGACATGTTGAGAAAGACAAATGTTGTGGACAAAGAGTTCGGAGGCATCACTCAGCACATAGGTGCTTTCTCAGGTACAAGCCAAACACCTACCGGAATGTTTACTTTGGTTTAATTTCTGTGAAACATCTCACCTAGCTATATATTTTGTGACTATGGAATGTGTTCTGTGTTTCTTTCCGGAGGCTGTTTCCTATCATCGGAGGTCCATTTCTCTCTCTCTCTCTCGATATCCTGCCTAATGCTGTGTTGGCCTATCCTCCTTATGAGCTCTGTGTTTGTGATCATTGTATTTAAAATTAAGATTTTATTCCTTGTTAAAAAGGGTGGAGTATTCCACGTTGTCTTTTTAAAAGGTGATGAATACATGTCTGTGACCTGTAAATGTAACCGGAAGGTATATATATATGTGACCTATATATGTGTGACCTATATATGTGTGTTGTACATCCTGAACTGAAACTTTAATGTAAAATAAGGTTTAGAAGTGACTGTATTACTGTCCTTGCGTGTCCAGTCCAGCTTGAGTCGGGAGAGACAATCACATTCCTTGACACGCCTGGGCATGCAGCATTCTCAGCCATGCGTGCACGTGGCGCTCACGTCACCGACATCGTAGTGCTTGTGGTTGCTGTTGATGATGGTGTCATGGGTCAAACGGTCGAGTGCATCAGGCATGCCCAAGAAGCGGAAGGTTGGTGTCTTGTTAGGTGAAAGGATGCTAGAAATAAGATTTGGGAATTCAGTTATCACTAATAAATATGGTATGTCAGGGTGGGTGTCTGACTGATATTGGTTGTATTATGATATACACACAAAAACAAATTGATATTGGTTGTATTGTGATACACACACATACAAAGTGATATTGGTTGTATTGTGATACACACACAGACAAAGTGATATTGGTTGTATTGTGATACACACACAGACAAAGTGATATTGGTTGTATTGTGATATGCACACAAAGACAAATTGATATTGGTTGTATTGTGATACACACACATACAAAGTGATATTGGTTGTATTGTGATACACGCACAGACAAAGTGATATTGGTGCTAGAGTTATTCTTTCACCAGGTTCCCATCCTGATACAGTTGTACGTGCATAAAGTGGTATTTCAGGTTGACATGATTACCAGCTATGTGAGTTAGCTGACAGAACAGCCCATCATTGTGTGGTATCTTGTATGTTGTCTTCTTGTAGTGCCCATCATAGTGGCGCTCAACAAAGTAGACAAAGCACCAGACAATGTGGTAGGTAGAACATTTGCGTTAAATAATACTTGTATTCTATAACAATCCAAATGCAGACCCATGCCTGGAATGATACCACTACTACTCCTGCCCTACCATGATAAAAGGAAGCCAATTTTCATATTTTTGCATATTTTTATTCAAAGAATCAAGTCCTATCCTCTACAGTTGGTGTATGGCAATATCATATGAAACTTCACTGAAATTAACCTCTGGTATATTAACTTTGATATAAGCAGTAGGTAGTTCGGAACGATACAAAATCTCATCGTTTTGTTTAGTAAAATCATGTTGTATAGTATAAACTATTATGTAATATTCTGACACCCTGACTGCCCAAATATGTTTTAATGGACCACATAAAAAAATTTGACTGATATTTTTTATTAGAATAATTTGGGGTGACTATCATGTTTGTGGAGGGGAACATAATTTCACGGGTGTTAATACCTGTCACATCACCAACCATAACAAACTTTGTCCAAGGGTATTGATATGGTTGATATTCATAAACAGATAATGGTCAAATTATGTAAAAACAATTGTGGTTCATTAAAACACATTTGGGCGAGATGTTAGAATAGATGTTAGCGTAGATGTTAGAATAGATGTTAGGGTAGATATTAGGGTAGATGTTAGAATAGATATCATTTGTGCTGTATAACATGATTTTATGATAGAATGACCAACTTTGTACATCTAATGGAGTCAATCTACGATTTTGATGCTGATAGAAAACCTGTCATGTTCTGCAATTTGTTTTCAGGAACGCGTGAAGAAGTCTCTTCTTCAACATGGCATTCAGTTGGAAGACTTCGGTGGCGATGTACAAGCCATTCCTATCTCGGCCCTCAAGGTTGGTTCAAGAAGTCAGTAGTAATATCTTTTATCCACAAATACTGTATAGTATTACCCATCTTGACAGAGTTGGATGATTCTCAGGCATATACACATTTTTGGCCAGTAGGTCCTGCTTAAAAGCCTTCCATAATACTTGTTCTTCATTATATAGATACTAACCACTAGGCTTGTCCGTGTGCTGAGTCATGATAGCATTGCAGCTATCTGAAATATGTGACCTATTCCCACAAAGAGCTTTTAAAGAAGTTGCATGATATGGCGGCTACCCTTCAAACAAACCGGTCATACTTATTTCTTCACAGCAAGGATTTTGTTCACTCTGCATTGCCTCAGTTCACTGAGCTGTATAAGTGAGACAGTGATGGATATATACATGAAGAATAAAGAGGAAATAAGGTTTATGGTAACCCTAATCCATAAACAAAGAATACAGTCTGTGGTGATGAAGTGCTACCATAGCATCTTGTGCATCCCATGTCACCAACGAGGAAGTCCACAGTATAATCAACAAAAACATCGGGCGACACAGAGTCTCCTGTCTGCAGTAAGAAGATGCAAGCTTAGGTGTTATGGCCATGTCACGAGGTCGACTTGCCTAGTCCTCCGAGGCACAAGAGAAAGAACTGCACAGACAACATCAAAGAACAGACAGAAGTTGACCTCTATGAGACGTAAGTAACTGCAAGGGACCAGCAAAGGTGGAGACAGATTGTCAGACTATCATCAGAGGTGCCCCAATGACCACCCATGGCTATGAGATAGGTGAAGAACTGGACAGTGCATTATAAAAGAACTTACCTTTAATGTCTCTGATGCCAGGGAGACAACGTACATCAGTTGGAAGAGGCCATCGTTGCACTGTCGGAGATGATGGATGTAAAAGCCGACCCAACAGGGTTTGCTGAGGGAACTGTGATTGAGTCCAAGTTTGACACGGGGCGAGGGTAAGTCTTGTAGTTCCGTGGTTGAATTCAATACTCGGCTAATCTAAGGTCTTACCTAGTGACCTTTTCTTTACATACCAATGACATTCTTCAAACATACCAAGTCTGATAATTTTTGTCTGAAAATCATGTTATATAGATTAAATTATGAATATCAGCCTTGTTGTTTTTCCAACACCTGTGGACAAAGTTTATCTGGATCAGGCATTCACAGGATCACATGATAGACATATATCTGGATGACATGATAGACATATCACTAGATCACATGATAGACATATCACAGGATCACATGATAGACATATCACTGGATCACATGATAGACATATCACAGGATCACTTGATAGACATATCACTGGATCACATGATAGACATATCACTGGATCACATGATAGAAATATCACAGGATCACTTGATAGACATATCACTGGATCAAATGATAGACATATCACTGGATTACATGATAGACATATCACAGGATCACATGAAAGACATATCACAGGATCACATGATAGACATATCACTGGATCACACGATAGACATTTCACTGGATCACGTGATAGACATATCACTGGTTCACACGATATACATATCACAGGATCACATGATAGACATATCACAGGACCACATGATAGACATATCACTGGATCACGTGATAGACATATCACTGGATCACATGATAGACATCACTGGATCACGTGATAGACATATCACTGGATCACGTGATAGACATATCATTGACACCCATAAAATAACATTCCATCTGCATGCCAGGTAAAAGTGGCATTCACTCCAACACATTAAACAGATAACGATCAAAGTATATTTTTAATGCAGTTTATTAAAAGAAATATGGGCAGTGAAGGTTTTAAAATATATACTTTTATACTATGTAACATGATTTTGCATTAAAACGATCAAACAATGTACTTTTAGGTGGTGTGACCTTTATCCAATTTGTCAGCAGGTGATTTTGTGGCTCCATAATTGTATTAGCATTTTGATGGGCAAATAATTCTATAGCACAAGAATAATATGGTTAAGGGAAGTTTTGTTTTGAATTATACACAAATTGTGGGCTTGTTGTGTTTGTGCACATGCATGTGTATGTGTCATGTTGTGTTTGTGCGCATGAATGTGTATGTGTCATGATGTGTTTGTGCGCATGCATGTGTATGTGTCATGTTGTGTTTGTGCGCATGCATGTGTATGTGTCATGATGTGTTTGTGCGCATGCATGCGTATGTCAGGGCTGGGTCCAATTACACAAAATTATATCAATTACAATTACATTAATTTTTTTATTTCAATTACAATTACAGTAATAATTTTCAAAATCAATTACAATTACACTGTTTCAATTTCAATTACAATTACAATTACATTATGCGGAACATATATTCAGCATTTGTTAATTATGCATTTTTGCACGTTTTGCTGAATTTCAATATTTTGTACACAATTGATAAACAAATATAACGGTAATGTTTGTACATTTTGTTGAATTGTGACTTTGAATTATACTAAATAAAAAGATTTAAAGGTTTAAAACATATTTCTATTATATAAAAATTCAATGCAATATCCAGACATAATCTTACAGGACATATTCCAATGCAGACATTTATCCGTGCACATTTCTTAAATTTTTCTTTGGAAAATACTAATAATAGGGTTTGATGTGTTTACTTTCAGGTTGTAGCTCCTGGTCTAAGCTGACATTCTTAATTCGTCTGCCCTTTGCTTTGTGTGAGTTGGGAATGAGAAGAGAGGCCATATAAACGGTCCTTGCCACCTGACCTGTCTCCAACACAACACAAGGGGGTGTAATTGGCTTGCTAACTCTGCAATGTTTCATTGAGCTGATATTTTCTGAAGCAATATCAGGCTACAGGTCTTTCCATGTTGTTTGAATACCAGCTTAGCCTTTGTCTGACAATGTCTGTGCATTGTTTATTGCTTCCTGGCTGTTACCAACTTACTGAAAAGGCTAATTGCTAATGCTACCCACCACTAGCACCACTGACCAGTACCCACCAGACAGTGAATACAGAGACTTAAATATAAATATATTTTTGAAACCATAATCAATTACAATTACACAATTTTGCTGTAATCAATTACAATTACATGATTGGACCCAGCCCTGGCATATGTATCATGTTGTGTTTGTGTGTATGCATGTGTATGTGTCATGTTGTGTTTGTGCGCATGCATGTGTATGTGTCATGTTGTGTTTGTGCGCATGCATGTTTATGTGTCATGTTGTGTTTGTGCGCATGCATGTGCATGTGTGTACACTAGTGTTGGGAATTTGTAAAATTTTCATGATTGAACATTGGTTTATCTAACCAATCGATGATTGATCAATGATCGATCATAGAAGTTAATCAGTCAGTTCTTTCTTATTCATTATTTCGTTTGTTCCCTGCAACCTCATAAATCGGCAACAGGATTTAAAAAGTAACTTCAGTCCTTCCTTTCCACGCCCAACTTCGTTGACGCCATTGTCAACAGAGTTAATGATACGAAGGCTTTCATTGGTCAGTAACTGGGTGAAGGGCAGAAGTCTTCTCTCTTTCTGTCATGTTAGTGTGCATTGTCTTGTCACGAACTCGGGCAGATAACTTATAGAGCAACAGCAAAGGAAATACAGAATTAATAAAATCGAAAGTGATGTGATCAGTTCTTTGATCAGAAGTATGAACCAATAAATCGTTGACGAAATTGATTAATCGAAAAAGCACTATTGGACACAGTCTACTGATTGTTGTCTACAGGAAGTTGGCGACTGTCCTCGTGCAGCGAGGAACACTCAAAAAGGGTGCATGTCTTGTGGCTGGAACCTCATGGGCCAAGGTAGGTACATCAGTCATGAGACCATCTGCGGCATGCTGATAATCATTTCCTGCTTTTCTCCTGAGCCACCTGCTTGATAATATGCAATAATTTTTCAAATTTGTATTGGTCGTTCTGAATAGGCATAAATTACAAGTTTGGCATGGAAGCCATTACCATATGGCAAGAATAAAATTTTACGTACTTGTAAAAATTATAACACCAGTGATGAAATGAGATGAAACCTCTAGAAATATTTTATCTGCAGCCTACATAACATTGATAATTTAGCGGTTGTTTTGGATACTTGAAATAAGTTTTTTTTAAATAAATTTGAAGCGATTTTGCTTTCTTGCTTATTTTACAGGGTTAGGGAATATTTCAAAATGTTTTGTTAATAGAAAAGTTTCAGAATTAATTATTTTCGTCAGGTACGGGGGATGTTTGATGACAATGGTCGGCCAGTGCTTCAAGCATCACCAGGCACGCCCGTGGAGCTGATTGGCTGGCGGATGCTGCCTTCTGCTGGGGACACGATTCAAGAGGTTGAGTCAGAGGTAATAACTAGAGAAACATTTAGACAAAACTGATATAACAATAATAACGATGTACTTCTATAGCGCCTAAATCATCATGCACCCAAGCTCAGAGGCACAACCAGCCAGAATATTTGCATGTCCCTGTACATGATATCATGTCCCTGTTCATGATATCATGAACAGGGACATGATATCATGTACAGGATCACCGATGATTTATGGTGGAAATGCAATTTTGAATAAATATGTGTTATTAAAGGAATAACTTGACTTCTGCAGACCGTCCAATCTGGCACAAACAAACAACAGATCTACTTTATGTGTTTTACTTGAATTATGCAAAAGCTCTCATCAGTTTTTACATGCAGCCACCTGTAAACAAATTTTAATATTTGTAAATGAAGTGATTTTAAGGTTTTTGGCTTTACAAAGTTTATTTATTGCCATAACATATTATGATTATCATACAATCATACGTAAATACTCTAATAAAGCAAAAAAATACAAATTGATGTAATTTTTAAAAATCTAGATGATAAAATAAATGACAAAAAGGTTTATTTATAGTTTGGCTGGGATACTGTGGGAAGCCAATGGATGTACTCGTTATGGTTAAGTGGGTGTATATTTGTACAGCTACAAATAAATCAAGAACAGGGGAATATGTAACAGATTTCCTGTTTAATTACAAAGTTAATAGTGTAGTAAATAATCAAATCAAAACAAATCAAATATGCTGAATAGAATTACAATCTACCAACGTCTAATATTATTCATCACTATCAAATCACAGTTTGCATAATAACTCAATGTCTCTAATACGAACTTGCTGGCGTGCTTCTAGTATAGAGAGTTCCAGCGAATGCAATCAAGCGTGCCCTGGTGAATGTAGTCAAGTGTAGAGCTTGTCCTGGCGAGTGCGATCAAGCGTAGAGCATGCCCAGGCGGGTTCAGTCAAGCGATGCATAATTATTGATACAAGTGATGAAATAACGGCAAAATAATTGTCTGTTGAATCAAGAATAATGCACTGACAATTATTATGCACGTTGAAACTCTTAACACGAGACATGGGTATAATCACATTACCTTACTCGGTGAATGTATTCTGTTCGAACAAACATTGCTTCACATTTCCATGTCTCGGAGACAATTTATCGATTTACATGGCGATTCACTTCATGAATAATCAAATGTCTCAGATTTATCTGATTTATCTCAATTGTCTAACCAAAACATCCAGTGTCAGCTGTTTTGTACTTCTTCTACCACCAGTAACAGTTGTCGTCTCATAATAAATCAACCAATCATTTTAGTGCATACATAACTCACGTAGACGACGGAAAGGCTTGGTTACCTGTACAACTTGCAAGTTGACTTGTGAAAAGTTATGTGATAGTAATAGCACCAAAACACCCCAGTATCATACATTCAAATCAATTAATATCCTACTATATATGTCACAAGAATCTAGACAATACACACATAATGATGGTGTACACCAAAATGCATCTGGTACAAGATTTATAACCGAAAAAGCACTTTACAAATTTTCTGTATCTCAACCCATTGTCGAAAGTGAGGATGTAAATACATTTACTTCACCATTAAGTTGTCACCAACACAAATGAACAACTGCTACTATATCTCAAGATATTTGTTCTCTGCCGTAATTAAATGCTAGCACAAGAATAAACAATATTAGTAAACAACAAGTTTTCCAATGATACCAAACATAACAACATTTAATTTATCTGTTAACTCTTTGTAACAAAAAAATTTCCGAAATCTTGACTTTGCCATTGGTTGTTATTCAGCGCCATTAGACACTGAACCAGTACCATCGCTAGGTGGCTTAAGAAAACAAGATAATTCTATACAACTCACACGATTTCTGATCTGTGACACACACATATATATATATATATATATATATATATATATGCATAGTAATGTATATATATAATTAATTAACTAAATAAGGTCATGGTGGGGTGGTCACATGTTTGTGGGTGACCGTGTGGCGAAATGGCCCCACCTGTTTGTAATTCAATTTGTGTGTTGGTGGTGGAATGTCTGTATTCTTTGTATTACATGTTCATGACGACTTCTTGATGTATATATGTTATCGTCATGCCTGTAGGAATGTGGGCTCTGAGAAACTTGCCGGACGGGGCTGTACATGTGTTCAGTTCCTGTCTGGTTTGCTTTGAGGAACTCACATTCCTGTTAATGTGCTTCCCAAAGTGGCTGCGTGATAAGCAGTCCACTTTGCAATAAAACGTCATTTATTTGGCCCTTTTCAATCTCTACTACATCAGACTTGTGTTGGTTATTGCATAAATATAATTAATTAACTAAATAAATAATAATAATAAATTAGTTAAAACATGACATATATGCATAGCTATACATTGTGTGTATATATATATATATATATATATATATAGTGATTAGTTAAATATTAATAAATTACTTAGAAAATGACGCATGTGTACAGATCTGAGTGACTATGCCTCATGTGCGACATAAAGCTGGTTTCTGTGACAGCGGCGTGCCAAGGAGGCAGTGGAGTGGAGAGACAGGCTGAAGAAGGAAGAACACCAGTTGGAGGCGCATCGCGTGGTGCAGGAGAGGGCTGACGTGCACCGCGAGGACTACCAGCGGCGCAGGGAGATACAGCTCGGCAAGGGGCACCGTCGCAGCTCCATCTACAGGAAGGATCGTGTCAAAGAGATCATCGATGATCGCTTAGGGCCTAAATTAGAGATTGTCATCAAAGGTGTGGAAATGTTGGATCAGTGTAGCAGTAGTAATCACATTTTAGATTTAAGTAAAATTAATCACTTGATATGAATTTTACTGCAGCATGGAGTCCATTCAGGGTGTGTGATTACATAATTGTCAACAAGGAGAAAGCAGTGAATGGAACTTAATGGAAATTTAAGATTGCATTAGGATTGTACGTAGGATTGCACTTAACATTGTGTGAGTTTTGTGATGTAGGCAAGGCAGAAGGAAGAAAACATGTTAATGTGCCCAAATTATAACCACTAACAAAAATACCCATCCTGTATACCAATATCTTGGTTGTTCGTAAGCGACTATCATGAAGATAATATTTACACAATTTCAGGGTACACAACTTTATCATTGAAATATCCCTCTATGCTTTGGTACTTTGCGATGTAATACTGGCAGGTACAGTAACGTCTAGCCATGCCTTGCTCTTGTATTACGTAACTCTTTTACAACCAGAGACAAGACCCATGACATTGTCAACAATTGTACGTAATTGTTCTCGTAGCATTGTGGACAATTGTACACAATAACTGCAAAGGTTAACTCAATTGTTCGTAGAAAGGGAAATAGCAGGGTGAATTTAAAAAAATAAACTGATGATCCGACCGTGGGGTCAATAAATGAACCCCAGAAAGTTTGCGTACACTTGCTGGATTATAGGTAGATTTGTGCGTGCAGGTGATGTGGATGGCAGTGTTGAAGCAATCCTTGACACATTGGATTCGTACGCTTCGGAGCAGTGTCGTCTGCACATTCTGCAGTACGGCGTGGGGGCAGTCACAGAACAGGACATCGAAATGGCTGCAAATTTTGGTGGTACGTTCCCACCTTCAAAGTTGACACGGTGGCCATTCGAATGATGCTTAGCTGTACTTACGATATTCTAAATGTAAATCATGCTATGCTCACTATCCAGTCTGATCACACTGCCAGAATAGAACCCAGTGGATATTCATTTCAGCTTTCCTACTTTGATTGGTTTCTTGAATTATACTCTGGCATTAATCATTTATAAGGTGTTATTTTCTATGTTAAAAAACAATATTAGAGAAGCTATGAGATGAGGCATTCCTGTTACAGGTCCACAGGACCCACATGGTTCTCGGACATGGTTCCACAAATCTTCCGAAAGGATAACATGAGTTTATACATGGACTACTATTCGTAATGGAACTCGTATTCAAGTACTGTATGTGTTCTGTGGACATCGTTTGCTGTCACTGAACCTCACTTGCTCTTGCAGGTATTGTATATGGCTTCAATGTTGACTGCCCTGAGACTGTGAGGAAATTGGCTCGCTCCAAGAAAGTGTCTTTGCGTGCTCACAACATCATCTACAAACTAATGGACGACATCAGAGAGGAACTGACAAGTCGTTTGCCTCCCAAAATAGTGGAGGAGGTTTTAGGTTGGTGCTGAGGCAGTCGTTGCTTGTCCATAAACTATATGAATTTAATGCTTGTATCTGTATTCGTTATTATTATTGTTGCATCTGTAGTCATTATATGCACTATTATCATTATATTTATTATTATATGCATTATTATCATTATATTTATTATATGCATTATTATCATTATATTTATTATATGCATTATTATCATTATATTTATTATATGCATTATTATCGTTATATTTATTATTATATGCACTATTATTGTTATATTTATTATTATATGCACTATTATCGTTATATTTATTATTATATGCACTATTATCGTTATATTTATTATTATATGCATTATTATCATTATATTTATTATTATATGCATTATTATCATTATATTTATTATTATATGCATTATTATCGTTATATTTATTATTATATAAATTATCGTTATATTTATTATATGCATTATTATCATTATATTTATTATTATATACATTATTATCATTATATTTATTATTATATGCATTATTATCGTTATATTTATTATATGCATTATTATCATTATATTTATTATATGCATTATTATCGTTATATTTATTATTATATACATTATTATCATTATATTTATTATTATATGCATTATTATCGTTATATTTATTATTATATGCACTATTATCGTTATATTTATTATTATATGCACTATTATCATTATATTTATTATTATATGCACTATTATCATTATATTTATTATTATATGCATTATTATCGTTATATTTATTATTATATAAATTATCGTTATATTTATTATATGCATTATTATCATTATATTTATTATTATATACATTATTATCATTATATTTATTATTATATGCATTATTATCGTTATATTTATTATTATATAAATTATCGTTATATTTATTATATGCATTATTATCATTATATTTATTATTATATACATTATTATCATTATATTTATTATTATATGCATTATTATCGTTATATTTATTATTATATAAATTATCGTTATATTTATTATATGCATTATTATCATTATATTTATTATTATATGCATTATTATCATTATATTTATTATTATATACATTATTATCGTTATATTTATTATTATATGCATTATTATCGTTATATTTATTATTATATGCACTATTATCATTATATTTATTATTATATGCATTATTATCGTTATATTTATTATTATTATTATATTCATTGTTAATAGAGATAGTGAAGTAGATATTGAAACATTCTCTGCTTGCACTTGTATTTATTATTAAATGATTAATTATTTATTTATTAGTTATCCCAAAGGCTGCTGTGTGTATTGTGGTAATTGCTGTATGTCTCATTTGACCAACATTATACTAGACCAATGTCTGATTTGACTGATGTCATGCTGAACCAATGTCTTATTTGACTGACATCATGCTGAGCCAATGTCTCATTTGATTTCTATCATGCTGAACCAGTGTATCATTTTACAGGCATGCAGAACCAATGTCTCATTTGACTGATTTCACACTGGACCAATGTTTCATTTGACTGACACCACATTTGACAAATGTCATGCTGAACCAATGTCTTGTTTGACTGACGTCTTACGGAACTAGTGACTTGTTTGACTGACGTCACGGTGGACCAATGTCTCATTTGATTTGTCATACTAAACCAAAGTCACATTTGACTGACGTCATGCTCAACCAATGACTCATTTGACCCACATTATGCTGGACCAATGTCTCATTTGACTGATGCCATGCTGAACCTGTCTCATTTGACTGATGTCATGCTGATCCAATGTCTCATTTGATTAAAGTCAGGCTGAATCGATATCTTGTTTGACTGCTGCCATGCTGAAACTCTCATTTGACTGATGTCATGCTGGACCAATGTTTTGATCGACATACGGTATACTAGACCAATATGTTGTTTGAATGGCATCCTGTTTATGATTTGTTGATGATTTTTAGCCCTGGTCCTGTGTTACACAGTGTAGCTGTGAAAGACCAACAACTTGACAAAGGTGATTGTTGTAGGTGAGGCGAACGTGCTGCAGTCTTTCATGGTGACTGACGGCAAGCACAAGGTGCCAGTGGCGGGCTGCCGGTGTGTCAAGGGCATTCTACAAAAAAAACTTTGTTTCAAATTGCTACGTAACGGAGAAAGTCTCCTTGACGGTAGGAGTCCTTATACATTGTGAATTTTGTCTCAGGCTGTGGTCTTGGCACCAGTTTTCAATGCATCAGCGTTCTTTTAAATAAAGAAATTGGGCATTTTTAGGTCTCTGTTTTGATAAAGATTTGTTATGACTTGATTTCTATCAATATGAAATGCATGAAATTAATTGTACTTTTGTGTTTGTAATTTATTAAATTGTGCACAATTTCTCATAAAATATGTGGCAAGATTACTTTTATTACTGGACAGTAAAAATATCTCATATATTCTATTGTGATACTTGAAGACTACGTTTAAAGTGATGTAAAGTTCCTGTTTTACAAAATGGTATTTTTGACCAGAAATATTAAATTTATGATTGATATTTGAATGAAAACTTTTCTTGTAAGTAAATTCTTTGCTAAAAAGGTTTTGAATTCACTCAATGTGATTCCGATTCTACTGCTTTCACATTAACCAGTTCTGGCATTTCCTAAGTCTGGTGTCTAGTGGACAGTGGGACTCAAGAAATATGTCTGCATGTTGTATATTAGTGTAAAGGTAAAGATGAAAACGTAAGTTCTTGTATTGCTTGATATCCAGTCCACAGGACCGCTCAAGTATCTTTACACACTTTAGACCTGTTCATTTCAACACCAACTTGGCTTCTCAATTACTGTGCATGTGAAAACTAATTGTTTACATAATTATATCCACCGCTGTCTATAGCCAGGTACGCATTTACACAGCTCAGTGAACTGTCTATAGCCAGGTATTCATTTATACAGCTCAGTGAACTGAGACAATGCGGAGTGAACGAAATTGCTTAAGCTTCGAAACGGCAGCAAGAGGATTCAAACCCAGATTCTCTCGATTGAGAGTACGATGGTCTTACTGCAGCAACTGTGTACTTAATTAAGAGTAGGTGGGACTGCAGAAATGTGACCCTTACAAAGAGTTGTCCATTGTTACATATTGTCTATTTTCACGGCTGGTTTTTTATTAATTTAGATAACTCTATCTCAAATGTCTGTTTCATATACAGGAGGGTTGTCCTCACTGAAACACTTCAAGAACGAGGTAGACAGCATCAAGACGGACGTGGAGTGTGGTATTTGTTTTGACGACAAGACCATAACCCCACAACATGGAGATCGCATCATATGTTACGAACACAAAGAAGTACCACGACAATTAGAATGGGACATAGAGTTTTGATGACAAAGTATCATTTGCCGCATCATTGCAAGGGACACATCAATGATGATACCAACAACTGTCACTTCTCATGCGGCGTGCATGTGTATGTGCGTGTGTGTGCGTGCGTGCGTGTGTGCGTGCATGCATGCGTGCTTGCATGGGTGTGTTTGGAGAAAATACTGCACTGAGTAAATTATATAATTCATGCTTCAGGCTTGTCACTATCAACATATTGTATTAGTCATCATGTTTTTAATTAGTTTTACATTATTTTACATCGTTGTGATCAGCTGTGGATGCACTGTATTGTGGGTGAACACGTTTCGTCAGTGGAGAGTCTAATTGGTGAACATTAAAAAGGATAAAGTAGTTTTCTTTCTGACATTTTAGCCTATTGAAGAACGTTTTCAATTTGCCAGAGGGCAAAGCTGTGATCTTTTGTATATGGACTTAGAGGTTGTTTTGAGATTGAGAGATGAGCTATATTGACATGTAAAGTGAAAATAACTTGAAATTAATGGATATTCAAAGTGGCTGGAAATGTTTCGTAGTCAATATATGTCTCGATACTTTAGAGTGATATGTGGAACACAACACTATTATTATATTCAAGACAATAGTTCAATCTAAGCACACGCATGCATGCTGACACTCAGGCACATGCATGCACGTGCACATTCAGACAGTAGGTGTAGCTATTGCATTCAACCAAATCTAATAGAGAAGACCTGAAGATTTTCCAGTTAACTTTTAATTATTTTGAACATGCCATCCTAAATACTGACGACAAGGACTAATACAATGCCTCGTTCTCATCACTGTTTTAATTGGCGAAAGGCTTCGAAACACTAAATGTAGTTAAGGCATTTCAGCCCATATGCTAAAGAATTATGACCAAATCCTAACATCCTTGAATGGATAGATGATCCGGTTTCTTGGTTATTAATATGAAGAAGACTGCGAGATGCAGTTGAAATATTCAGAACGAACACTTAAGTTTCTTGAGAGGTAATTGTGCTTAATATTAACTTCTAACATCTAATTATATTGGCGATCACGTGACAATACTATATTTTTTTGACATTCATAGCGTAACCCCGAAGGTAACGGAATTTAATTTCTTGAGTGTTTCCTTGACCTCATCATCATACATTTTGCATTGCATTTATACGTGATCCAGTCTGATTCAGAATGTTGTTTCGGTTTTGGTTTATTTCTGTTTCTGTCCCAGTTGTCATTGCAATCTTGGTTGATTTTCTGGCTGATTGAAGATATCTTCGTTTGCAGAATCGTTGCAAAGACGATCGTTATCTGGAAAGACATTTGTCTTTTGTAAATCAAAATGTATAAACAGTGGTCAAACATCATACCTAGCAACAGTATCCTGCAGTGTTATTGTGTAAAGTTGAGAGTAATTTAACAAGATTGCCATTCAAGAGTAAGACCCAGATGGCTAGTGGACAAGGAAGCCATTGGCTTATCGAGAGTCCAACATTGTTCATCTACTTATAACCCGCCCTCCTGATATATGTGTCAACCTTGTTTTTAAACATATTCACGCAGCTAGCGCTTACACAATCTGTAGATGATTTGTTCCATTCATTGATTGTACTCTGTAAGAACGAGTACTTCCTGATATCCAGTCTACACCGATCCTTTACTAATGTTACCTCATGTCCTCTAGTTCAATTATCTTTCTATTTATATTTTCATACCCATTCGATATCTTAAAAAAATCAGTTTGATCTCCTCTTAACTGCCTTTTCTCTGGGGTTGTTAAACAACATTCTTTCAGGCGTTCTTGATAACTAAGTTCTCTCGGTTCTGGAATAATTTTAGTTGCTCTTCTCTGTATTCTTTCAAGCGTTTCTATATCCTTCTTACGATTTGGTCGCCAAGCTTGTATACAGTACTCTAAATGAGGCCTGACTATTGCTATATACAGAGGTATAATTAGCCTTTTCTCATTGTATGTTATATTTCTCCTAATCAGACCAAGAATTTGATTACTCTGAAGCTGCAATACCACACTGCCCTGAAACTCATATCAGCGCTTATTGTAAGTCCGTTTCTTTTACAGTAGTACCTAGAACAGTATCTCCCATTTTATAGTTTACATCTAAGTTACCATGTCTTGTATGTAGGCATTTACATTTCCCAAAATTTAACATCTGCTTTTCTCAGACCAGCTAATCTGTCTAGATCGTTTTGTAAATGTTGTTTATCACCATCAGTGTTAACCTTTCTAGTACCTAGAACAGTATCTCCCATTTTATAGTTTACATATAAGTTACCATGTCTTGTATGTAGGCATTTACATTTCCCAAAATTTAACATATGCTTTTCTCAGACCAGATAATCTGTCTAGATCGTTTTGTAAATGTTGTTTATCACCATCAGTGTTAACCTTTCTAAACACTTTTGCGTCATCCGCAAATTTCAGTACGTTATTTGTTATATTGTCGTCCAAGTCACTGATATATATATTAGGAATAATAAAAGTCCTAATACTGATAATTGTGGTACACCACGTAAAACTAATTTCCAGTTTGAAACTTCTCCATCTACTAGAACACGTTGATCACCATCAGTGTTAACCCTTCTAAACACTTGTGTCATCCGCAAATTTCAGTACGTTGCTTGTTATATTATATATATGTGTGTGTGTATATATATATATATATATATATATATTATATATATATATATATATATATATATATATATTAAGAATAATAAAGGACCTAATACTAATAGTCTATTCCCCTAGGGAATTTACGCCACAGTGTTTTTAAGAAGGTTATAACATACACATGTGAAATTCAGTAGTTTGTCACCTGCGAATTGTTGCAATCGTGTATTTTGGGGTGGTTTAATACAGCCAGCGTCATTAGCAAAGATTGAAAGTAAGGACGGGGGTAGGGATAGATAGTAGTCCATTTTACCAACATATATCTCCTGACCATAGCAAACGAGGTATCTTTGAAAACGTGTTACAGTTAATTTATCATTTTGCAAGAATTACGTCATTATGTCTAAACTATGTTATATAAATTATTCAACATTTTAGTCCATAGGCCAGACAGGGGAACCCCTACAGCGGAGTCTCACGTAGGGAATTTACGCCACGTTGTTTTTTTAGGAAGTAATAGCATACACTGCGAGTTCAGTGTGTACAGATCAGTTACGCCAGCATCAAGAAATCCAGATGACTTGACTATTGAACAGACGATCAATCGCCATGCGAAGTCCAGGGGAGGCATCACTGGATTCAGCAGAGACTATCCAGCCTGCTACCGATGGTGTATGACCAGACATGCCAGAGCAAGCTACGTAGAAACCACACTGGAGATGGCAGGTATGAGATGTTCCGAAGACGCGGCACACAAAGATCTTCGGTCATCAGAGATCAGACGTGGCGAGAAAGATCTTCAGACACTGATATTTTGACATTAGTTTACACGAACGCACGCACGAACACGCGCACACGCGCACACGCACATACACACACACACAAACACACACACACACACACACACACACACACACACACACACACACACACACACACACATATACCCATATATGTGCGTCATGTTACCACCATACAGTGCTGCGAAACACTATATGTATAAAAGCTAGGACATTTTGGCCCATATGCAAAGGAATTATTACCAACTTCTAACATCTAATTATATTGGTGATCAGGTGACGATTAATGTTATATTGTTGTTGACATTCATAGCGCAACCCCGCTGGAAACGACAATTAATGTCTTAAATAGTGTTTCCTTGACCTTTTCATCATGCATATTGCATTGCATTTATGATTTGGTCCGAATCAGAATGTTGTTTCGGTTGCAATTTATTTATGTTTCTGTCGAACTCTTGTATCATGAGATATATATATATATATAAAACAACCATAAAATAACAGGTTCTGACGATAAATAATATACTGTAAATTATATGTAATGATTTCCCTGATTGTTTATTAGACAGATCAGAACGCAACAAATCAACGTACAATTATAATTATCTAACTTTGAAAACACTTTTCCGAAAAGTAGACGTGTGAAAGTGCGAAACATTCTTGTACCTTAACAGCACCTTCTTATGCAGCAAGTCAGCGACATTGTGCATTATATTCCCGGAGACTTGGCAGCACCACGTATCTTGTCGCAGTCGTGATTACATTTCTTCATTAGATTCCTGCATCGATTTGTAGTCTTGTATGGACCACGACACCTTGCCATGCACCTTAAGAATTGCTCCTGGCAGAGCGAAAGGCATTTGTTGAACAGAGCAGCAGCTGAAGGCTCGTCAGCGCTATAGCATAGCTTCGTCAACAGGGTAGTCGTAAAGAAGATCAGTACCTGGAAATATACGAATGGTTGTAATAATTATATTAGTGTTCATAGTTCTGCTTTGACCAGTGTATGTAGTACTTGGCGTTGTTTCGCTGTTTTGACTAGTATTTGTCACCACCGTATTTATTGTGGGAGCCGAGTCCCCAGTCGAGGGAGCAATTGTTTTACATTAGGTAATATCGGTAATAATAGTAATCCATCCCCAATAAAAACGTCGTCTGCCAGTAAAAAAATACAGATATCTGACGACCTAGTGGCGAGGTGTAGTACTTGGTAACTGTTTGTTTCGGAAACACCGTTTCCATCAATGTTGGCGTTGAAGAAAGAATGCTAGCCCCCACTGAAACATTCTGGATACGCCTGTCACGCAAAAATCGGTCCGGCCGGATTAGTTTTGGCGGCCAAAGTCGGTCCAGTCGGACTGACTTTAGCTTTACATACTAGCTAGAAATGGGTGTATTGTTACAAAAATAATCGACTAATTATTATATATTATGTGTATAAATCTTTAGCTGTCTTCATACTTCATACTCCACATAGATGTAGCCATTATACTTGGAGTTTAGTTTGTTAGTGCGCATGCGTGGAAGTGACGAAAATAATAAACACCTATGCAATTAACATTTCTTTGAAAACACATACTCGGGTGATATTGGTATGAGAGGAAGTTTGTGCATGGCCTGTTGGCAGATCGACTATTTCTGTAGGTAGAATGTTCCATGTTCTTAATACTCTGGGATAAAAAAGAATGGGCATCTACGCGTACTTGGATCTGGATATAATTAATTGGATTAATGTTGCGAATACGGTTGCATGGTACTATTAGGCTAGGCGGTAAGGTAGTGCTCAAAAGAGTGTCTTATCTTGTCAAGAAAGACACGGTGGTGTTGGTGTTGCAAGCGTTGTCTTTCAAGTGATCGCCAATTTAGCTCTTGAAAGAGGTTTGTGATTCTGGTCGTCGATGGTTATTTAAGACAAATCGAACTGCGCTTCTTTGAATTTGTTGTAGTTTAACAATGTTATTGTAAATGTACGTTTTCTATACTGTTGATCCATACATTAAGTTTGGTGGTATAGTCATACTGTAAGCTGCTTGTCTAATGTTTGGAACTGGTGGATGGAGAGTGCGTTTGAGAATGCTAAGACTTCGCTGATTTGGATGTGATGGTTTGGACATGTTTGTTCCATACAGATAGGTAAGCAGAGAAATTTACAAGAGAATTGTGATATATAATGTGGGTAGAACTGCATAACAGCAAAATAATCAGTAGTAAATAAAAAATTATGACACGTGATATTTGTACAACGTCTTAATACTCACATAATCATCAAAGAATTAACACAAGCATTGTAAAGTCATGAAATTATATTTATAGAACCCTACTAATATAGAAATAATTAGCAGTGAATTAAAAACATAATTTACAAAATTGTGACGTGATATTTGTAAAACAGTAAATCAGTAACAAATTAGAAACAATCATTACAAAATTATGACATATACTATTTATTAATCCCAACAAATGAACAAATAAATAGCAGTGAATTAAAAACCATAATTTCCAAAATTGTGACATATTATATTTCTACATATTTTTAATACACAAATAATCAGCAAATAATTAAAATCAAGCATCACACAATCATGACATATTATATTTGTAGACATGTTTAATACACAAATAATCAGCAACAAATTAAACCCAAGAAGTACAGAATTATGAATACGATATTTGTAGAACTTTTTAATACACAAATAGTTAGAACTGGATTATAAATAAGTACACCAGTATGAACCAATTTAAACACGTTCAGTGCACAACCAAGGAAACTGCTTAGCAATGCCACTGAACCCTATTTGAAGACGGCCACATCGGCATTCGACAGTCACAACACATCTTAATTGTTGCTGTCGACTTAATCCGCCTGCATATCCTTCTCGTTCTGTGTATAGCTAACGTTGAAAATACTCCGGTTTCTAAACACATAGTCAATTGTTCTCTCATTGCAGAGATATACTTGCCTGAAAGTGCCGTGGTAAATGCGATCGCACACATACCACATTCAATTGTCCCAGACTGCATCTGAACATCCACGTATTTCAGTGGTATTTCGGACTTCTGAGTTGCCAGCAGCGACGCAATTTGCAGCTTCACAGCATCACGAGGAGAGCCGTACAAACTGTCATACACTGGATACACTGGGATGTTCAGTTCCTATGGTGCTAACAATGAGCCAATGACATGCGCCGTGTAGAATCTGAACAAATTCACCCGTCTCCACACTGAATGCGAAGGCCTTACCAAGTTCGCAATACTGCAAGGCAGGAACTCCTAGTTAAGCCAATCTGCTGGGCTCTCAAGGATTTTACAATGCTCGCTGTTCAGCTTCACAGTGGGCAGGTAGAAGTTTGGAAGCGACAAGGAGTGACTCGAGAGCGACTGGGGCCGTCTTGAAAGCGACGGAGAGTGCATTTGTAGCGGCGGTGAGGGGTTCGGAGGCGACGTCGAACGGTTCGGAAGCGAAGGGGAGCGGCTTTGGAGCGTTGAAGCGACGGGGAGCGGCTTGAATGCGACTAGGCGAGCTTGGAAGCGACGGGGAGCACCATAAGGCGACGGAAAGAAGTTTGGAATTAATAAGATGCGCCTTGGACGCGACAACATACGCCTTGAAAGGGAAAAAGTACGCCTTGGGTGGCCAAGGTACACATTGAAAGGGACACGGTGCGCCTTGAAGTGGATAAGGTACGCCTTGGAGAGGACAAGGTACGCATCGAAAGGGACAAGGTGTGCCTTGAAAGGGATAAGGTACGCCTTGGAGGGGACAAGGTACGCATTGAAAGGGACACTGTGCGCCTTGAAGGGGATAAGGTACGCCTTGGAGGGGACAAGGTACGCATCGAAAGGGACAATGTGCGCCTTGGAGGCGATACGGTACACCTTGAAAGGGAAATGTACGCCTTGAAGGGGATAAGGTACGCTTTGGACGCGAGAGGTTGCGCCATGGAGACGATGAGGAGTGCCTTGGAGGCGATGAAAGATAAAGCGGCGTGGCGTGTTGTATGGCTTGAGGTGAATCCCACCAACACGATCCACGGTTCTATCAGGATTGCTCACAAGTTGAAGTGAATACAGTCCTTTCCCCACATTTTTTTTGTGACAGTATAGGGACCCAGCCAATTTACGTCTAATTTGCCTCCCTTGCGCTGCACTTGCACTTCAGAGCGAGCATGCTTTCGACCGTACTGTTGTCGTTGTCTCTCTTTAGCCCTCTTGGTGTTGGCTTTAACCTCTTCAAGCATGTTACGGCGGTTCTCTGTCAACTGGTCCGTGTTGGTCTGATACGTCTTCGTACGAACCTTCTGCGGTCTACTTAAACATATCCATATCAATGGGGAGAACTGGCTTTCGGAAAAAAAAAAACGTAAGTTCGAAGGGGCTGAAATGGACCGATTCGTGTCGCGATGTTTTGTATACAAAAGATCGCATGTATCAAGGCAATCATCCGAAAACGCCTTATTCTCGTCAATAAATTTCACGAGCACGTTCTGAAGGGTCTGATTCCATCGCTCATCCAAACCATTTGCCTAAAAGACAATTGCAGCATAACGTAATGTACGAAAGTCAATTATTACTCTCTACAAAGTATGATAGTATACTTTACATGCATATGCATAGGTACACTACAACTTTTATACAAATAATAATCGTCGTTGGATTGGACAATTAGGTTAAAAGGCTATTTTAAAATCACCAGGATGCCCCGAGTTGACAATACAAATTAAAAAAAATCAACCTTTTTGCTCTTCCTTTTATTTGGGCGTTTAGGTCCAAATAAAGGCAGAGTAAAAAGGTTGAATTTGGTAAAAATGTTTATTGTGAACTCGGGGCATATTATATACGATGTAGTATATCATTTTTTTATATTATCGCGCAGAAGAATTTTGTTTGTAACATGCCGGTGTAGGACGTTCAAAGTTCAAAACACTTCCCATCTAAAAAAACACGTAATTTCAAAACACTACGGTTAGGTTCAAAACAATACAACTAAATTACAAGTTGATCTGCACGTTAGTTCTTTAGGGATCGAATATACCTAATGTATTTTGACGTATCTAATGTATTTTATACTTACGTAGCTTAGGATGATTTAGGGCAGAGGCTAATGTGAACAGACTAAAGACAGGTAAATAACGCAGAAAGTTACCAAATATAGCCTAGTTTCATGTAACAACCGTAGTGTTTTCAACCTGCTGGGAACTGTTTTGAACTTGTAATGGCTACTGTAGTGTTTTGAACCTAAGTTCAAAATACTACTGTAGTGGTTTCGAAGGGTAGTGTTTTGAACAAACTATGTCAAACCGGTACACGAGTAATACTCCTCAATACTACCTTGAAGAGGATATTCGCAACGGTACTGACACATTTGTTCGGATGTTCTTTCTACACACTTTGTGACGTAATCACTGAGGGTCAGTATGTACGAGTTGTAGCTGGACGACAAGGGCAGGGGTCCAATGAATTCTACCCTAACATGTTACCATGGAAATTTAACTGGTACGGGATGCAGCTCGGGTCACACAGTTTTTATCCTACTGTCCGTCTTTTCGCACGTATCCCAGTGTGATATCTGTGGTAATAATAATAATACTACTAATAATAATAACAATAATAATAATAAACAAGTTTGAATTTCGCTAAAATGTAATTGAAAGTTTTTAATATTCAACCGCTACCATGGAAAAGCTAGATGAGGGAACATCATCAAACTGGTGTTGATATTTTGTAGGGAATTGTGCTTTGAATAAAAAACATTCAACTAAATACGGGAGACTAAATGATTATAAGTATATATATATAATACATTTTACATATTACATTACATATTATTTACAATGAAATGTAATATGACGTATAAAATCAATTAATAACTGAACTTAATCCATGCGTTGTATTTACCTTGTCTTCCACATCTTTCACCATACCATTCCATGTGAATATCTCAGTGATGTGGGCCAGAGTATGCTTCAGGGCCATGTGTCCAGATGTTGGATGTCGATGACACGCATACAACATCAACAACTGTTGTTCTTTGCGACTCGTGATAAAGGGCAGATCCACTGTCGTCTACATAGACAACACAATTGAAATTGTGTAAAAAGAAGAAATAAATACATATTGTTAACGATAAACTACCAGACTTGTACCTCTTAGCAGTAAGGGCCTATATTTTCTTTCAGTACAACTTGCGTCAAGTAAAAAACTACACAAAACATGATTTACTAATACGTTAATTGTTTTGTTAAATGCTATTTCAGCCACAGTTAATAATTCATTTAAGCATTACTGAGCTTAATTTAATGTAACCGAACTGATAATTGGATGCGAAGTTTTCAATATATCATTGTGTGGGCTTTAAAAATAGGTATGTAACATGTAAAAACGACTTTTAGCAAATCAGTGCTCTACTTATAATATAAGCGTATTTTATACATGCTATATGCGCTATTAAGGGACCCCTAACAACTTAATAGTTAACTTGGCTGCAAAAATATATGGAAATACATTATTTACGATTCTATGCTGGGAATATCGAATGTTTCAATTTTCGGTTTATCCAAAAGTAAGAATTCCACACTAACCTGGGTATCATAACATCAGGAACATTATACGATGGGCCAGTTGACCAAAATTGTATGGGTCATGATACTGGGACAATGTGTTTTCAGGGCCCAGCGCGGTAGACAGTCGTGCGCCAAATGCCTCATGCGTGGAGTCGTTCAAGGCAATTCAAAACCGTACGCGCCGTTGGCGAAGATCGCGCCCCTAGGAAAATCCCTGTAACATGCAGACTGTAGGTGAAAAAGCCACAATAAAACACTGTGTCCGGCAACAACGTTTAGGAAAAAAATTGCCCTTAGCTGCGGGACAATAACGTCAGCGTTGCCTAGCTACACACTCCCTTCGTTCCTCATATCACCACTGCCACACATTAGTTATGTGTGAGGACTTTGCTACTGATTGCATTTGTTTTGAAAACGTGAATAGACATACAATTAAGTTTGTTTTTGTGCGGAACTATTTTACTCCTCTCAAATGTACAATATTTACATATAACAAGATGTGCACAACAACAAAATTGGCCAATCCTGCAACCTGCATATGCGTAAATATTTTTTTATTATCAAACTCGTCAAGTTGTTTTGGTCTAGGATCACATTATTGTCAAAATGTCTCAATGCTAATGTCTAGATTTCCTGTCGTTGTGTCATTGAACATAATTGACTCATCAACCGTTTGTACCGCTCCGCAACAGTTCAGTTAGAAATTAGAATCAACATGTGGCAGTAGTGAAGTGAGGAACAAGTGGCGCCACTGTAGGGTCTGTATTTTAGCAGCATGATTGGCTGACCTTGCCCTTCTTCTTATAATAATAATACAGTTCTCCATCCGCACTGCAAACTTATTCGGGACTGTCATTTTAACTCACCATTTATGAGTAACATTTGATAAACGTATACACAAATATACGAAGCAATTCTAAACTTGACTTGTAAGTGAAACAATTCACACAATAAAATAAACCGGAATTAATATTTAACACTGTGTTCATAATACTTCCATCGCCTTTCGCGTGACGGCGCCACTGTCGAGGAGTTGAAGCTCGCCTCGGTCTCGTCTCGCACGAACGGGTCTGCGCCCAATGACATCTACTGATTGTCCGTTAACTGACTGTCCAGCAAATGGCAACAACTGAACAAACGAAACTAAATCAACTGAACTGAAATATAGCGCAAACATAAATCAGTCAGATCAGTGATGCCACCTGGCGGTAACGGTCAAGCGATGTCTCTGACGCCAGACTCTGTTCACGGCAAGTTCACGAAGGCGAGAGTCGTGTAAGCGAGATTAATAGATGTCGTATCCTTTTGGTTTATTTGATGCCACTAGATGGCGACATGATAGGGGAAGATGGGGCACCTTGAGCCATTTTTTCATATAATGTTCCCTTTGGTGTCATGAGTGAGCCGCCTGATTACACATTGTAAACCATTGCACCGTGCATTATTCGAGGCACATTTCAGTGTAAATAACTCACGGCTCCAGTTATTGCTTCTGCTTTTATGATAATATTTCAAGGTGCTGGTAAAGTGGTTCAAGGTGCTGGTGCAAGTAGTACATTGAACCACCAATTGGGATACCGTGAAAACCTAAAGATTATGAATGATTAAAATGGAAAATTGCTTTTATTTAGTAAAATGGAAAATTGCATTTATTTAGTAGCATAATACACCCTTCCAGTCGAAACATGGTGGCGATTTTTGGAACTAAAAACTCAGGTAACCAACCACAGGCAGGCACAGTAAACAGCGGTTTATGGCATATTTTCACACACAGTAGTACTATTTGGGTAATACTTTGAGGGCCCCAGGAGTCACGGGTGGCTGAACGTAACCCATCTGCACAGTCATGTTTTTATCATGCACCATTCAATTTAGGTTAATAAAATTAACAGTAAAACCTGATGCATTCTACAGTTTATGCTGTCAATTTACACGTTTCACCAAAGACATTATGATAAATGCTAACAGAAATATCACAGGAGTTAAATTACTCACCTCTCTGAATTTACTCAGATGGTAGATTATTTTTTTAACTATAGGGCCTACACCTATTTCTAGTAAAGCTAAATTCAGTCCGACCGGACTGACTTTGGCCGCCGAAACTGGTCCGACCGGACCGACTTTGGCCCGGACCGATTTTTACGTGACACACCCCTGGTATTAGTAATGGCGTCGGTGGCCTTGCTTTGAATGTGATGTTTGTAGTAACGTAGGTGTCCTTGATTTGACTGTAGTATTTGTAGTAGCGTCGGTGGGCCTCCATTAATTGTATTATTTGTAACACTTTGGTGATCCTGTTTGACTAGTATTTGTACCGTAGCTTTGGTGGTCCTCCCTGGTTATGACGAGGGTTTATTACAATTAAGAGATATAATAGTGCAGGTCATTATCTAAAGGTGGCTGGGTTAGCTTTGCCGAATGGCGTCACCCCAACGGGAAAGGCAACTACACAATAAGAGTCATTGTACTTACGATGTATCCTTTCATTTCGATTGTGTATATCTCTCTATCCTCGCACGAAACCGTGTGGTTCATACGATGATTACTGCGATACTAGACGAGGCAGTGCATGTGACTAAATGAGATGCACGGACAAACGCATACAATTATTTTCTCCTTGAAACTGAGTGACATTGCAAATAACAAGGCCTGTTGTGTTAAAAGTTGCACGTATTAATACCGATGTCATCGACCCAGTTGGTTCACTATTTACTTATAACTTCAGGGCTAGATAGTACTTGCACAAACACGGTCAATCTGACAAAGGTCACTGTTGCAGGTAAAGCGAATGTGCTGCTGTCCTTCTTGTTGACAGACGGCAAGCACAAGGAGCCAATGGCGGGCTGCCGATGTGTCAAAGGCATTCTACAAAATAAACTTTGCAACCTGTAAATGTAAGAGGTATGGTGATTAAGTACTATATCATACGATTTAACCAGAACACGGCCAAGTAAAGACATTCAAATTGCCGGCCTCTGCAGATGTAGAAATTTGAACCAATCATCTTGTGTGGTGACAAAAGCCCTAGGTCGATCAAACCTAATCATTCGATGATCCCATGTTTTTCAGGTAAACCATATAAAATAATTCAAACGCATTGCGTAAAAGAATTTGCCAGCATTGACTATGACTTGTGGGGTGGAACCGTCAAGTGCAGCCCGACTGATGGTGTGTTTGCCGTGATCACTCCAGTAGTTAATTATCAGTTCCACATGCTAAATTTCAGGAGGCTAAATCTGATTATTTAGGACTGTTAATTGTAACTCCAGAAATGGAAGCTAAGAAAATAAAGGCAGTAAAGGATAATAAATCAACAGGAGTGGATGGAATTCCTTCAAAACTATTAATGGAAACAGTAGAAGGGTTGTCCTCACTGAAACACTTCAAGAACGAGGTAGACAGCATCAAGACGGACGTGGAGTGTGGTATTTGTTTTGACGACAAGACCACCACCCCACAACATGGAGACCGCGTCATATGTTACGAGCGCAAAGAAGTAGCACAACAATTAGAATGGGACATAGACAAGGGAAAAAAGTTAATTATACCTCTTTATAAAGCAATAGTTATACCTCATTTAGAATACTGTATACAAGCATGGAGACCATATCCTAAGAAGGATATAGATACGCTTGAACGCATACAAAGGAGAGCAACTAAAATGATTCCAGAACTTAGAGACCTTAGTTATGAAGAACGCCTGAAAGAATGTGGTTTAACAACTCTAGAGACAAGGAGGTTAAGAGGAGATCAGATTGAAGTTTTTAAGATATTGAATGGGTATAGCACTCGTTCTCACAGAGGACAATAAATGAATGGCACAAATTGTCTACAGATTGTGTAACTGCTAGCAGCGTGAATATGTTTAAAAACAAGGTTGACACATATCTCAGGAGGGCGGGTTATAAATAGATGAACATTGTTGGACTCTCGATAAACATATGGCTTCCTTGTCCACTTGCCATATGGGCCTTTGGCTTGGATGGCAAATTTGTTAAAAATCATCACCCAACAACACGGAAACCGCATCATATATTACGAGCGCAAAAAAGTAGCACAACAAATAGAATGGAACATAGAGTTCTGATGACAAAATATCATTTGCCGCCTCACTGCAAGGGACACATCAGTGACGATACCAATAACTGTCACTTCTCGTGCTTGCCACTGTCAACATATTGTATTAGTCAACGTGTTTTTTATTATTTTGACATTATTTTACATCGCTATAATCAGCTGTGGATGCACTGTTGTGTTGTGGGTGAACACGTTTCGTCAGTGTCAGAGTGTGTAGCTGGTGAGCATCAACAATGATAAAGTAGTTTTCTTTCTGACATTTTAGCCTATTGAAGAATGCTTTTAATTTTCCAGAGGGCAAAGCTGTGATTGAAGTGACATTCATCGGATTGTTTCAGTGCATGAAGTATTACCACGTCCAAATTTGTATCATTGTAAAGGACTTTATATTAGTTTTCTGAACACACACACACACACACACACACACACACACACACACACACACACACACACACACACACACACACACACACACACACACACACACACACACACACACACAGTAGAACAAATTAGTATACCACTTGCAATAGTGTTCAACTTGTCATTAAAAGAGGGAGTTGTTCCTTTTGAATGGAAAGAAGCAAACATTATACCATTATTTAAAAAGGTTCGAGAAATAAGCCAGAGAATTACAGACCACAGAGTTTAATACCAGTTATTTGTGAATTATTAGAAAGGTTAATTAAAGATCACATGATAAACTTCCTTGTTAGGCATAAATTATTAGACGCTATATATAATAACTGTTTTCATCCAGCTCAAACAGGCAGTAAAAACTTCATGCTGGCAACTAGTTTTGCCATTTTTTCTAACCGAAGCCCGTATATGATTCACTCGCCCATCAATAAGGTCACTTTTGATTCGAGCGTCCACCGATAATTTGCCCAATAGAAATCGACAATGATCAAGACATGATAGTTACAAAGCAAATTTTTATAGCCAAACAATGACTGGGTGAGTGCCCAGAATGCCCCGAAGAATGCAATCAAAATCAACATTGGGGAACTTTGTTTTTTACTCCAATCCTTTATTTGGGGTATTTTAGCCCAATTTTGTGGCTCCGATTTATATTGGCATATGGTCATCATTTAAGTTTAATTTAGTGTTACGTATATTTTATAGAATATTGGAGGGAAATATTAACAAAGCA
>BSQZ01000057.1:40000-70000 GCA_033239005.1 Lamellibrachia satsuma
AAATTATGACACGTGATATTTGTACAACGTCTTAATACTCACATAATCATCAAAGAATTAACACAAGCATTGTAAAGTCATGAAATTATATTTATAGAACCCTACTAATATAGAAATAATTAGCAGTGAATTAAAAACATAATTTACAAAATTGTGACGTGATATTTGTAAAACAGTAAATCAGTAACAAATTAGAAACAATCATTACAAAATTATGACATATACTATTTATTAAACCCAACAAATGAACAAATAAATAGCAGTGAATTAAAAACCATAATTTCCAAAATTGTGACATATTATATTTCTACATATTTTTAATAAACAAATAATCAGCAAATAATTAAAATCAAGCATCACACAATCATGACATATTATATTTGTAGACATGTTTAATACACAAATAATCAGCAACAAATTAAACCCAAGAAGTACAGAATTATGAATACGATATTTGTAGAACTTTTTAATACACAAATAGTTAGAACTGGATTATAAATAAGTACACCAGTATGAACCAATTTAAACACGTTCAGTGCACAACCAAGGAAACTGCTTAGCAATGCCACTGAACCCTATTTGAAGACGGCCACATCGGCATTCGACAGTCACAACACATCTTAATTGTTGCTGTCGACTTAATCCGCCTGCATATCCTTCTCGTTCTGTGCATAGCTAACGTTGAAAATACTCCGGTTTCTAAACACATAGTCAATTGTTCTCTCATTGCAGAGATATACTTGCCTGAAAGTGCCGTGGTAAATGCGATCGCACACATACCACATTCAATTGTCCCAGACTGCATCTGAACATCCACGTATTTCAGTGGTATTTCGGACTTCTGAATTGCCAGCAGCGACGCAATTTGCAGCTTCACAGCATCACGAGGAGAGCCGTACAAACTGTGATACACTGGATACACTGGGATGTTCAGTTCCTATGGTGCTAACAATGAGCCAATGACATGCGCCGTGTAGAATCTGAACAAATTCACCCGTCTCCACACTGAATGCGAAGGCGTTACCAAGTTCGCAATACTGCAAGGCAGGAACTCCTAGTTAAGCCAATCTGCTGGGCTCTCAAGGATTTTACAATGCTCGCTGTTCAGCTTCACAGTGGGCAGGTAGAAGTTTGGAAGCGACAAGGAGTGACTCGAGAGCGACTGGGGCCGTCTTGAAAGCGACGGAGAGTGCATTTGTAGCGGCGGTGAGGGGTTCGGAGGCGACGTCGAACAGTTCGGAAGCGAAGGGGAGCGGCTTTGGAGCGTTGAAGCGACGGGGAGCACCATAAGGCGACGGAAAGAAGTTTGGAATTAATAAGATGCGCCTTGGACGCGACAACATACGCCTTGAAGGGGAAAAAGTACGCCTTGGGTGGCCAAGGTACACATTGAAAGGGACACGGTGCGCCTTGAAGTGGATAAGGTACGCCTTGGAGAGGACAAGGTACGCATCGAAAGGGACAAGGTGTGCCTTGAAGGGGATAAGGTACGCCTTGGAGGGGACAAGGTACGCATTGAAAGGGACACTGTGCGCCTTGAAGGGGATAAGGTACGCCTTGGAGGGGACAAGGTACGCATCGAAAGGGACAGTGTGCGCCATGGAGGCGATACGGTACACCTTGAAAGGGAAATGTACGCCTTGAAGGGGATAAGGTACGCTTTGGACGCGAGAGGTTGCGCCATGGAGACGATGAGGAGTGCCTTGGAGGCGATGAAAGATAAAGCGGCGTGGCGTGTTGTATGGCTTGAGGTGAATCCCACCAAAACGATCCACGGTTCTATCAGGATTGCTCACAAGTTGAAGTGAATACAGTCCTTTCCCCACATTTTTGTTGTGACAGTATAGGGGCCCAGCCAATTTACGTCTAATTTGCCTCCCTTGCGCTGCACTTGCACTTCAGAGCGAGCATGCTTTCGACCGTACTGTTGTCGTTGTCTCTCTTTAGCCCTCTTGGTGTTGGCTTTAACCTCTTCAAGCATGTTACGGCGGTTCTCCGTCAACTGGTCCGTGTTGGTCTGATACGTCTTCGTACGAACCTTCTGCTGCGGTCTTCTTAAACATATCCATATCAATGGGGAGAACTGGCTTTCGGAAAAAAAAACGTAAGTTCGAAGGGGCTGAAATGGACCGATTCGTGTCGCGATGTTTTGTATACAAAAGATCGCATGTATCAAGGTAATCATCCGAAAACGCCTTATTCTCGTCAATAAATTTCACGAGCACGTTCTGAAGGGTCTGATTCCATCGCTCATCCAAACCATTTGCCTAAAAGACAATTGCAGCATAACGTAATGTACGAAAGTCAATTATTACTCTCTACAAAGTATGATAGTATACTTTACATGCATATGCATAGGTACACTACAACTTTTATACAAATAATAATCGTCGTTGGATTGGACAATTAGGTTAAAAGGCTATTTTAAAATCACCAGGATGCCCCGAGTTGACAATACAAATTAAAAAAAATCAACCTTTTTGCTCTTCCTTTTATTTGGGCGTTTAGATCCAAATAAAGGCAGAGTAAAAAGGTTGAATTTGGTAAAAATGTTTATTGTGAACTCGGGGCATATTATATACGATGTAGTATATCATTTTTTATATTATCGCGCAGAAGAATTTTGTTTGTAACATGCCGGTGTAGGACGTTCAAAGTTCAAAACACTTCCCATCTAAAAAAACACGTAATTTCAAAACACTACGGTTAGGTTCAAAACAATACAACTAAATTACAAGTTGATCTGCACGTTAGTTCTTTAGGGATCGAATATACCTAATGTATTTTGACGTATCTAATATATTTTATACTTACGTAGCTTAGGATGATTTAGGGCAGAGGCTAATGTGAACAGATTAAAGACAGGTAAATAACGCAGAAAGTTACCAAATATAGCCTAGTTTCTTGTAACAACCGTAGTGTTTTCAAACTGATGGGAACTGTTTTGAACTTGTAATGGCTACTGTAGTGTTTTGAACCTAAGTTCAAAACACTACTGTAGTGGTTTCGAAGGGTAGTGTTTTGAACAAACTATGTCAAACCGGTACACGGGTAATACTGCTCAATACTACCTTGAAGAGGATATTCGCAACGGTACTGACACATTTGTTCGGATGTTCTTTCTACACACTTTGTGACGTAATCACTGAAGGTCAGTATGTACGAGTTGTAGCTGGACGACAAGGGCAGGGGTCCAATGAATTCTACCCTAACATGTTACCATGGAAATTTAACTGGTACGGGATGCAGCTCGGGTCACACAGTTTTTATCCTACTGTCCGTCTTTTCGCACGTATCCCAGTGTGATATCTGTGGTAATAATAATAATACTACTAATAATAATAACAATAATAATAATAAACAAGTTTGAATTTCGCTAAAATGTAATTGAAAGTTTTTAATATTCAACCGCTACCATGGAAAAGCTAGATGAGGGAACATCATCAAACTGGTGTCGATATTTTGTAGGGAATTGTGCTTTGAATAAAAACATTCAACTAAATACGGGAGACTAAATGATTATAAGTATATATATATAATACATTTTACATATTACATTACATATTATTTACAATGAAATGTAATATGACGTATAAAATCAATTAATAACTGAACTTAATCCATGCGTTGTATTTGTCTTCCACATCTTTCACCATACCATTCCATGTGAATATCTCAGTGATGTGGGCCAGAGTATGCTTCAGGGCCATGTGTCCAGATGTTGGATGTCGATGACACGCATACAACATCAACAACTGTTGTTCTTTGCGACTCGTGATAAAGGGCAGATCCACTGTCGTCTACACAGACAACACAATTGAAATTGTGTAAAAAGAAGAAATAAATACATATTGTTAACGATAAACTACCAGACTTGTACCTCTTAGCAGTAAGGGCCTATATTTTCTTTCAGTACAACTTGCGTCAAGTAAAAAACTACACAAAACATGATTTACTAATACGTTAATTGTTTTGTTAAATGCTATTTCAGCCACAGTTAATAATTCATTTAAGCATTACTGAGCTTAATTTAATGTAACCGAACTGATAATTGGATGCGAAGTTTTCAATATATCATTGTGTGGGCTTTAAAAATAGGTATGTAACATGTAAAAATGACTTTTAGCAAATCAGTGCTCTACTTATAATATAAGCGTATTTTATACATGCTATATGCGCTATTAAGGGACCCCTAACAACTTAATAGTTAACTTGGCTGCAAAAATATATGGAAATACATTATTTACGATTCTATGCTGGGAATATCGAATGTTTTCTATTTTCGGTTTATCCAAAAGTAAGAACTCCACACTAACCTGGATATCATAACATCAGGAACATTATACGATGGGCCAGTTGACCAAAATTGTATGGGTCATGATACTGGGACAATGTGTTTTCAGGGCCCAGCGCGGTAGACAGTCGTGCGCCAACTGGCTCATGCGTGGAGTCGTTCAAGCCAATTCAAAACCGTACGCGCCGTTGGCGAAGATCGCGCCCCTAGGAAAATCCATGTAACTTGCAGACTGTAGGTGAAAAAACCACAATAAAACACTGTGTCCGGCAACAAAGTTTAGGAAAAAAATTGCCTTTAGCTGCGGGACAATAACGTCAGCGTTGCCTAGCTACACACTCCCTTAGAGTGGCGCCATTCGTTCCTCATATCACCACTGCCACACATTAGTTATGTGTGAGGACTTTGCTACTGATTGCATTTGTTTTGAAAACGTGAATAGACATACAATTAAGTTTGTTTTTGTGCGGAACTATTTTACTCCTCTCAAATGTACAATATTTACATATATCAAGATGTGCACAACAACAAAATTGGCCAATCCTGCAACCTGAATATGCGTAGATATTTTTTTATTATCAAACTCGTCAAGTTGTTTTGGTCTAGGATCATATTATTGTCAAAATGTCTCAATGCTAATGTCTAGATTTCCTGTCGTTGTGTCATTGAACATAATTGACTCATCAACCGTTTGTACCGCTCCGCAACAGTTCAGTTAGAAATTAGAATCAACGTGGCAGTTGTGGCGCCACTGTAGGGTCTGTGGTTTAGCAGCATGATTGGCTGACCTTGCCCTTCTTCTTATAATCATAATACAGTTCTCCATCCCGCACTGCAAGCTTCTACCGGACTATCATTTTAACTCACCATTTATGAGTAACATTTGATAAACGTATACACAAATATACGAAGCAATTCTAAACTTGACTTATAAGTGAAACAATTCACACAATAAAATAAAGCGGAATTAATATTTAACACTGTGTTCATTCCGTATAATACCTCCACCGCCTTTCGCGTGACGGCGCCACTGTCGAGGAGTGGAAGCTCGCCTCGGTCTCGTCTCGCACGAACGGGTCTGCACCCAATGGCATCTACTGATTGTCCGTTAACTGACTGTCCAGCAAATGGCAACAACTGAACTGAAATATAGCGCAAACATAAATCAGTCAGATCAGTGATGCCACGTGACGGTAACGGTCAAGCGATGTCTCTGACGCCAGACTCTGTTCACGGCGAGTTCTCGAAGGCGAGAGTCGGGTAAGCGAGATTAATAGATGTCGTATCCTTTTGGTTTATTTGATGCCACTAGATGGGGCACCTTGAGCCATTTTTTCATATAATGTTCCCTTTTGTGTCATGAGTGAGCCGCCTGATTACACATTGTAAACCATTGCATCGTGCATTATTCGAGGCACATTTTAGTGTAAATAACACACGGCTCCAGTTATTGCTTCTGCGTTTATGATAATATTTCAACGTGCTGGTAAAGTGGTTCAAGGTGCCGGTGCAAGGAGTACATTGAACCACCAATTGGGATACCGTGAAAACCTAAAGATTATGAATGATTAAAATGGAAAATTGCTTTTATTTAGTAAAATGGAAAATTTCATTTATTTAGTAGCATAATACACCCTTCCAGTCGAAACATGGTGGCGATTTTTGGAACTAAAAACTCAGGTAACCAACCACACGCAGGCACAGTAAACAGCGGCTTATGGCATATTTTCACACACAGTAATACTATTTGGGTAATACTTTGAGGGCCCCAGGAGTCACGGGTGTCTCAACGTGACCCATCTGCACAGTCATGTTTTTATCATGCACCATTCAATTTAGGTTAACCAAATTAACAGTAAAACCTGATGTATTCTACAGTTTATGCTGTAAATTTACACGTTTCACCAAAGACATTATAATAAATGCTAACAGAAATATCACAGGAGTTAAATTACTCACCTCTCTGAATTTACTCAGATGGTAGATTATTTTTTTAACTATAGGGCCTACACCTATTTCTAGTTAGTATGTAAAGCTAAATTCAGTCCGGCCGCCGGACTGACTTTGACCGCCAAAACTGGTCCGACCAGACCGACTTTGGCCCGGACCGATTTTTACGTGACATACCCCTGGTATTTGTAATGGCGTCGGTGGCCTTGCTTTGAATGTGATGTTTGTAGTAACGTAGGTGTCCTTGATTTGACTGTAGTATTTGTAGTAGCGTCGGTGGGCCTCCATTGATTGTATTATTTGTAACACCGTTGGTGATCCTGTTTGACTAGTATTTGTACCGTAGCGTTGGTGGTCCTCCCTGGTTATGACGAGGGTTGATCACAATTAAGAGAGATAATAGTGCCGGTTATTATCTAAAGGTGGCTGGGTTAGTTTTGCCGAATGGCGTCACCCCAACGGGAAAACAACTACACAATAAGAGTCATTGTACTTACGAGGTATCCTTTCATTTCAATTGTGTATATCTCTCTATCCTCGCGCGAAACCGTGTGCTTCAAACGAAGATTATTGCAATACTAGACGAGACATCGCCTGTGACTAAATGAGATGCAAATACAAACGCATACAATTATTATCGCCTTAAAACACAATGACATTGCAAACAACATCCGGCATAAGCCCTGTCGAATTAAAAGTTGCACGTAATAATCTCAATATCATCGACCATGTGGGTTAACTTTTTAAGTATAACTTCAGGACCAGGACGTACATGCACACACACGTACTAGGGGTGGTGAGTGTATTTACCGATTTGAAGTGCGATATATGAAGGAATTAAGTAAGAGATTATCATTATCCAATATGACCACTGCGTGACATATGGCCGTTAGGTAGGCTAAGCGAACACATCCGAAGCGCTGTAGAATAGCTAGGAAATCCTCCTTCACCATATCCTTCCTCCTTCCTTTCCTTCTCCTCCTCTTTCTTTTCTTCCTCCTTTCTTTCCTTCTCCTCTTCCTTCCTTTCTTTCTCCTCCTTCCTTTCCTTCTCATCTTGTATTTCCTCCTCTTTCCTTTCCTTTTTCTCCTCTTTCCTTTCCTTTCCATCCTCTTCCTTTTTTCCTCCTCCTTCCTTTCCTTTCCCCTCCTTCCTTTCCTTTTCCTCCTCTTTCCTTTCCTTCCCCTCCTTCCTTTCCTTATCCTCCTCTTCCTTCTTTTCCTCCTCGATCCTTTCCTTCCCCCTCCTTCCTTTCCCTTTCCTCCTCTTTCCTTTCCTTTCCTTCCTCTTCTTTCGTTTCCTTCTCCTTCCTTCCTTATCCGCTAATATCTCATTTGACTGATGTCATGCAGAATAAATGTATCATTTGACTAAAGTCATACTGAACCAATGGCTCATCAACCTGACGTTATACTGGACCAATGATTTGTTCGGCATACGACATACTAGATGTTGTTTGACTGACATCTTGTTTATGGCATGTAGTCCTGGTCCTGTGCTGTACAATGTAGCTCTAGAAGGCCAACAACTTGACAAAGATCACTTGCAGGTGAGGCGAACGTGCTGCAGTCTTCCGTGGTAACTGACGGCAAGCACAAGGTGGCGGGCTGCCGGTGAGTCAAGGGGATTCTACAAGAGATTTTGCTTCAAAGCAAACGGAGAAAGTCTCCTTAACGGTAGGTGTCGTTATACATTGTTGTGAGGATGTCTCAGGACGTGGTCTTGGCACCAGTGTTCAATACATCAATCCAGAATAAAAATGTACGAATTATATTTGATTTAAAACTTTTCTCGTTTTAAAGAAAACATTGAATTCTTTGAATAAAGCTAAAAATATGTTTAATTCAGTTCACTGAAAGTGATTCCGATTCCACTGCTTTCACATCAACCAGTTCTGACATTTCCTGGGACCGAAGAAATATATCTACATATTGTATATAAGTGTAAAGGTAAAGATGAAACATAAGTTCTTTTATATCCACTCCATAGAACTGTTCAAATCTGTTTACTCACTTTATACCTGTTAATTCCAACACCAAATAGCCTTCTCAATTACAATGCGTGCGAAGACTATTTGTTTACATAATTATGTCCACCGCTGTCTATAGCCAGGTACTCATTTACACAGCTCAGTGAACTGAGGCAACGCGGAGTGAATGAAATTGCTTAAGCTTCGAAACGGCAGCAAGAGGATTAAAACCCAGATTATCTCGACTCAGAGTCTGATGGTCTAAATACAGCAGATGTGTACTTAATTAAGAGTAGATTGGACTGCACAAATGTGACCCTTACAAAGGATTGTCCATTGGTATCTATTTTTATTTTCACGCCTGGGTTTGCTTTACCACTCTATTAACTATATCCTGTTCAATATGTTGGTTTGTCGGTTAACTTTCTCAAATGTCTGTTTCATATATAGGAGGGTTGTCCTCACTGAAACACTTCAAGAACGACGTAGACAGCATCAAGACGGACGTGGAGTGTGATATTTGTTTTGACGACAAGACCACCACCCAACAACATGGAGACCGCATCATATGTTACGAGCGCAAAGAAGTAGCACAACAAATAGAATGGGACATAGACTTCTGATGACAAAGTATCATTTGCCGCCTCACTGCAAGGGACACATGACGATACCTACAACTGTCACTTATCGTGCTTGCCACTGTCAACATATTTTATTAGTCAACGTGTTTTTCATTATTTTGACATTATTCTACATCGCTGTGATCAGCTGTGGATGCACTGTTGTGTTGTGGGTGAACACGTTTCGTCAGTGGAGAGTGTAGCTGGTGAACATCAACAAGGATAAAGGAGTTTATATTAGTTTTCTGAACACACGCACACACACACCCACACACACATACACACACACACACACACACACACACACACACACACACACACACACACACACACACACACACACTCACACCCATATATGTGCGTCATGTTACCACCATACAGTGCTGCGAAACACTATATGTACAAATTAGGACATTTTGGCCCATGTGCAAAGGAATTATGACCAACTTCTAACATCTAATTATATTTGTGATCATGTGACGATTAATATTATATTTTTGTTGACATTCATAGCGTAACCCCGATGGAAGCGACAATTAATGTCTTAATGAGTGTTTCCTTCATCATGCATATTGCATTGCATTTATGATTCGGTCTGATTCAGAATGTTGTTTCTGTTGCAATTTATTTATGTTTCTGTCGAAGTTGTTATTGCAGTCTTCGTTGATTATCACTGACAGATTGAAGATTCGTTTGCTTCGCTTGAAGAATCGTTGCGAAGACGATCGTTATCAGGAAATACATTTGTTTTTTGTAAATTAAAATGTATAAACAGTGGTTAAACATCAGACTTAGCAACATTATTTTTATATCCTGCTGTATTATTGTGTGAAGTTGAGAGTAATTTGTTGATGTGTCAGAATGAAAGGCTGGCTGGCGTACCAAGATAACACACAATCATAATAAATAAGTTTAAGCGGTTGATCTCACGGGCCAGTCATTTATCTTCTTCAATATATACTATAGCTAGCTATGTTAGGAAGCTTTCATGGTATTTGCTCAGGAACATTTCATGATGCTTAATTCTTGTTCTTCCATGTGCTGGTTGCAACAATATGGTCCTAGATGCCATTTATTATTGCGTCTGTAGCAATGCCCAACAAATGTCAGTCTCGATATACATATATATATATATATATATATATATATATATATATATATATATATATATATATATATATATATATATATATATATATATATATATATGTATATATATATATATATATATATAATTATTTATATGCATCATTATATATATATATATATATATAAAATATATACATATATATATATATATATATATATATATATATAATTATACATAAATAATTATATATATATATATATATATATATATATATATATGGTGTGCGTATATTCAGGCATATATGTACTTAAATATATGCACACCACAAACACACACACAGACACACACGCACGCACGCACACACACACACACACACACATATATATATATATATATATATATATATATATATATATATATATATATATATATATATATATATATATATATATATCGTAATGTATATAAATTTAGGCACTTTATTTGAACTCCTGTATCATGAGAAGTGGATGAAAGTTCGTAGATAAAATAGTCGAGATTTTTTTATATCTTATATCAATTTAAATAATAACCGTACAGTTCTGATGATATATAACATATCGTTAATTATATATATAATTATTTCCCTGATTGTTTGTAAAACACCCGCTAGACATGTTCTAAATTCGCAGTGAACGCAACAAATAAATTTACAATTATAACGTTAGCTATATAACATTCAAGTCACTTTTCCGAATAGTAGACGTGTTTTTTGGGAAGTGTGAACAAATAATTTTACCTTTACAGCACCTACTTCTGCAGCAAGTCCTTGATATTGGCACCATCAAGCATCTTATTGCACTTGCGCGTACATGTGTCCAATCGATTCCTGCATCCACGTTTCAATGCATATGGATCACGACACCTTTCCAAGCACTTCAAGAATTGCTTATGGCATAGCGAAAGGCACTTGTTGAACAGAGCCATAGCTGAAGATTCTTCAACGCTATAGCATAGCTTCGACAACAGGGTAGTCGTGAAGAAGATCAGTATCTGGAAATATACGAATGGTTGTAGAAATTGTAGTAGTGTTCGTGGTCCTGATTTGACTAGTGTATGTAGTACTTGGCGTTGTTTTCCCTGTTTTGACTAGTTTTTTGTCACCAACGTATTTATGGTGGGAGGCGGGACCCCAGGAGAGGGAACAAATGTTTTACCTAGGTGATATCGGAAATAATAGTGATCCATCCCCACTAAAAACGTCGCTTGCCAGTGCAAAAATACAAATATCTGACCACATAGTGGTGAGGTGTAGTAGCTGGTGAATGTTTGTTTCGGAAACACCGTTTCTATCATAACTAGCCTTGAAAAAATGCTTGCCGCAATGACAAATTCTGGATACGCCCCTGGTATTTGTAATGGCGTTGGAAGCCTAGATTTGATTGTAATGTTTGTAATAGCGTAGGTGGCCTTGATTTGACTGGTATTTGTAGTAGTGTTGGTAGTCTTGTGTTGACTGTAGTATTTGTTGTAGCGTTGGTAGTCTTGCTTTGATTGTGCTATTTTGTGGTATTTGTAGTAGCGTTGTTAGTCTTGCTTTGATTGTGCCATGTTGTGGTATTTGTAGTAGCGTTGGTAGTCTTGCTTTGATTGTGCCATTTTGTGGTATTTGTAGTAGCGTTGGTAGTCTGGCTTTGGTTGTGCCATTTTGTGGTATTTGTAGTAGCGTTGGTGGTTTTGCTTTGACTGTAGTATTTATACTACTACTAATAATAATAATATAGTAATAATATATAAAATACTTATATTGCGCTAAATTCCTCGGGAGACCCAAGCTCGGCAGCTCACCAAAACAAAAAGGGTTAAGCAGCTCATAACTGATACGCAGTTCCAGTTGTAAACAGTTGTGTTTGTACGGTGAGGAGCTATGGAAGATAAGCAAGTTTAAACAAGTGGGTTTTCAGTTTATGGCAAAATGTTGCTATGCTTCCTACATAATTAAAACTAACAGGGAGTGAGTTCCACAGAGTCCGTGCAGCAATTGAAAAAAGCTCTAGTTTCAACATTTGTCTTAACACTGGGAACAACATATAGATTAGAATTAGGTGATCGAAGCTGTTTGCGCTGTCTTGCCTTAGTAAGCAGTGAATGTAAATATCCTGGTTGCTTGGATAAAAATGCTTAAAAATAATGCGATCTCGGTCAGGGAGTCAATGAAATGATCTAAGAAGTGGTAATGAATGAGAGAAACCTTGCCAAATAATTTTGCACACGTTGAATTTTCATGATGTCCTTGAGAGCAATATTGTGATACAGAGAATTGCAATAACCACGTCTACTGCTAACAAGAACAGTAGTAGTAATAATAGATCGGATACGACGAAGGTGACGAATATGAGAAAAGCAGCATCGACAACTTTGTGAAATATGCTGTTTAAACTTTCAATTATTATCAAAGGTGACTCCTAAGATACGCGCGGAGACGGACGGTGTGAAACTCTGGCTCAGCAGAGGTGTTCGGCAAAACAATCAAGTTTAACACGCTGCTTTTGTGTACCAATAATAAGAAACTCTGTTTTATTTGCATTTGACGTTAGTAGTCTTGTTTTGCATGTAGTACTTGTAGCAGCGTCGGTACGCCTCCTTTGAGCGGTAGTAGCGTCGGTGTGTCCGTTTTGACTGTATTATTTGTAGTACCGTTGGTGGTCATCCCTGGTTATGACGAGGGTTTATCATAATTAAGATATATATAATAGTGCAGGTTATTATCTAAAGGTGGCTGGGTTAGCTTTGCCGAATGGCGTCACCCCAACGGGAAAGGCAACTACACAATAAGGGTCATTGTACTTACGATGTATCCTTTCATTTCGAATGTGTATATCTCTCTATCCTCGCACGAAACCGTGTGCTTCATACGATGATTACTGCGATACTAGACGAGGCAGTGCATGTGACTAAATGAGATGCACGGACAAACGCATGCAGTTATTTTCTCCTTGAAACTGAGTGACATTGCAAATAACAAGGCCTGTTGTGTTAAAAGTTGCACGTATTAATACCGATGTCATCGACCCAGTTGGTTCACTATTTACTTATAACTTCAGGGCTAGATAGTACTTGCACAAACACGGTCAATCTGACAAAGGTCACTGTTGCAGGTAAGGCGAATGTGCTGCTGTCCTTCTTGTTGACAGACGGCAAGCACAAGGAGCCAATGGCGGGCTGCCGATGTGTCAAAGGCATTCTACAAAATAAACTTTGCAACCTGTAAATGTAAAAGGTATGGTGATTAAATACTATATCATACGATTTAACCAGAACACGGCCAAGTAAAGACATTCAAATTGCCGGCCTCTGCAGATGTAGAAATTTGAACCAATCATCTTGTGTGGTGACAAAAGCCCTAGGTCGATCAAACCTAATCATTCCATGATCCCATATTTTTCAGGTAAACCATATAAAATAATTCAAACGCATTGCGTAAAAGAATTTGCCAGCATTGACTATGACTTGTGGGGTGGAACCGTCAAGTGCAGCCCGACTGATGGTGTGTTTGCCGTGATCACTCCAGTAGTTAATTATCAGTTCCACATGCTAAATTTCAGGAGGCTAAATCTGATTATTTAGGACTGTTAATTGTAACTCCAGAAATGGAAGCTAAGAAAATAAAGGCAATAAAGGATAATAAATCAACAGGAGTGGATGGAATTCCTCCAAAACTATTAATGGAAACAGTAGAAGGGCTGTCCTCACTGAAACACTTCAAGAACGAGGTAGACAGCATCAAGACGGACGTGGAGTGTGGCATTTGTTTTGACGACAAGACCATCACCCCACAACATGGAGACCGCGTCATATGTTACGAGCGCAAAGAAGTAGCACAACAATTAGAATGGGACATAGACAAGGGAAAAAAGTTAATTATACCTCTTTATAAAGCAATAGTTATACCTCATTTAGAATACTGTATACAAGCATGGAGACCATATCGTAAGAAGGATATAGATACGCTTGAACGCATACAAAGGAGAGCAACTAAAATGATTCCAGAACTTAGAGACCTTAGTTATGAAGAACGCCTGAAAGAATGTGGTTTAACAACTCTAGAGACAAGGAGGTTAAGAGGAGATCAGGTTGAAGTTTTTAAGATATTGAATGGGTATAGCACTCGTTCTCACAGAGGACAATAAATGAATGGCACAAATTGTCTACAGATTGTGTAACTGCTAGCAGCGTGAATATGTTTAAAAACAAGGTTGACACATATCTCAGGAGGGCGGGTTATAAATAGATGAACATTGTTGGACTCTCGATAAACATATGGCTTCCTTGTCCACTTGCCATATGGGCCTTTGGCTTGGATGGCAAATTTGTTAAAAATCATCACCCAACAACACGGAAACCGCATCATATATTACGAGCGCAAAAAAGTAGCACAACAAATAGAATGGAACATAGAGTTCTGATGACAAAATATCATTTGCCGCCTCACTGCAAGGGACACATCAGTGACGATACCTACAACTGTCACTTATCGTGCTTGCCACTGTCAACATATTGTATTAGTCAACGTGTTTTTTATTATTTTGACATTATTTTACATCGCTATAATCAGCTGTGGATGCACTGTTGTGTTGTGGGTGAACACGTTTCGTCAGTGTCAGAGAGTGTAGCTGGTGAGCATCAACAATGATAAAGTAGTTTTCTTTCTGACATTTTAGCCTATTGAAGAATGCTTTTAATTTTCCAGAGGGCAAAGCTGTGATTGAAGTGACATTCATCGGGTTGTTTCAGTGCATGAAGTATTACCACGTCCAAATTTGTACACACACACACACACACACACACACACACACACACACACACACACACACACACACACACACACACACACACACACACACACACACACACACACACACACACACACACACACACACACACACACACACACACACACACACACACACACACACACACACACACACACACACACACACACACAGTAGAACAAATTAGTATACCACTTGCAATAGTGTTCAACTTGTCATTAAAAGAGGGAGTTGTTCCTTTTGAATGGAAAGAAGCAAACATTATACCATTATTTAAAAAGGTTCGAGAAATAAGCCAGAGAATTACAGACCACAGAGTTTAATACCAGTTATTTGTGAATTATTAGAAAGGTTAATTAAAGATCACATGATAAACTTCCTTGTTAGGCATAAATTATTAGACGCTATATATAATAACTGTTTTCATCCAGCTCAAACAGGCAGTAAAAACTTCATGCTGGCAACTAGTTTTGCCATTTTTTCTAACCGAAGCCCGTATATGATTCACTCGCCCATCAATAAGGTCACTTTTGATTCGAGCGTCCACCGATAATTTGCCCAATAGAAATCGACAATGATCAAGACATGATAGTTACAAAGCAAATTTTTATAGCCAAACAATGACTGGGTGAGTGCCCAGAATGCCCCGAAGAATGCAATCAAAATCAACATTGGGGAACCTTGTTTTTTACTTCAATCCTTTATTTGGGGTATTTTAGCCCAATTTTGTGGCTCCGATTTATATTGGCATATGGTCATCATTTAAGTTTAATTTAGTGTTACGTATATTTTATAGAATATTGGAGGGAAATATTAACAAAGCAGGACAATACAGTTTACATCGACAATGCACTGAACCAACAAAAATCCTAGGAAATATTGATATACCACATACAGTAAATGTTATATACAACTACAGTTTAACTAGGAGAGATAACATGTAGTATGTAGTATTGTTTAACGCTAATTTAATTGTAAGTCAATATCTTGGTTAACCATCTCACGATATCCTCATCATGTTCTGACTTGGCTGCTTGTATGGGGGCATGGTGTACGAGTTGGCATATATTCAACTGAGGCTACAGCTAGACCATTATGTTGTTTGACTGACATCTTGTTTTTGTTATTTAGCCCTGGTCCTGTGCTGCTCTAGAAGGCCAGCAACCTGACAAAGGTCTCTGTTGCAAGTGAGGCGAACGTGCTGCAGTCTTTTGTGGTAACGACGGCAAGCACAAGGTGCCAGTGGTGGGCTGCCGGAGTATCAAACTTTGTTTCAAATTGCTACGCAAAGAGGAAGTCTCCTTGACGGTAGGTGTCGATATACCTTGTGAGTCTGTCTCAGGTCATGGTCTTGGCACCAGTTTTTAATACATCAATGTTCTTTTAAATAAAGAAACTGGGCATTTTTAAGTCTCTGTGCAATTTTGATAAGCATTTCTTATGACTTGATTTCTATCTAGGTAAAATGCATGAAATCAATTGTACTTTTGTGTTTGTAATTTATTAAATTGTGCACAATTTCTCATAAAATATGTGGCAAGATTACTCTTATTACTGGACGGTAAAAATATCCCATATATTCAACAGTGATAACTGAAGACTACGTTTAAAGTGGTTTAAAGTTCCTGTTTTACAAAATGGTATTTTTTACCAGAAATCTTAAATTTACGAATGCTATTTGAATGAAAACGTTTGTCCTTTTAAAGAAAATTAAACGTATGTTCTTGTATTGCATGGTATCCAGTCCACATGACCGCTCAAGTATCTTTACACACTTTAGACCTGTTCATTTCAACACCAACTTGACTTCTCAATTACTGTGCATGCGAAGACTATTTGTTTACGTAATTATATCCACCAGTGTCAATAGCCAGTTGCTCATTTACACAGCTGAGTAAACTGAGGCAACGCGGAGTGAATGGAAGTGCTTAAGCTGTTTCATATACAGGAGGGTTGTCCTCACAGAAACACTTCAAGTACGACGTAAACAGTATCGAGACGGACGTGGAGTGTGGGCGTATTTGTTTTGACGACAAGACCATCACCCAACAACACGGAAAAAGCGTCATATATTACGAGCGCAAAGAAGTAGCACAACAAATAGAATGGGACATAGACTTCTGATGACAAAGTATGATTTGCCGCCTCACTGCAAGGGACACCTCAGTGACGATACCAACAACTGTCACTTCTGGTGCTTGCCACTGTCAACATATTGTATTAGTCAACGTGTTTTTCTTTATTTTGACATTATATTACATCGCTATAATCAGCTGTGGATGCACTGTTGTGTTGTGGGTGAACACGTTTCGTCAGTGGAGAGTGCAGCTGGTGACCATCAACAAGGATAAAGGAGTTTTCTTTCTGACATTTTAGCCTATTGAAGAATGCTTTTAATTTGCCAGAGGGCAAAGTTGTGGTTGAAGTGACATTCATCGGGTTGTTTCAGTGCATGAAGTATTACCACGTCCAAATTTGTATCATTGTAAAGGACTTTATATTAGTTTTCTGAACACACACACACATGCACGCACGCACGCACGCACGAACACGCGCACACACGCACACGCACATACACACACACACAAACACACACACACACACACACACACACACACACACACACACACACACACACACACACACACACACACACACATACACACATATACCCATATATGTGCGTCATGTTACCACCATACAGTGCTGCGAAACACTATATATATAAAAGTTAGGACATTTTGGCCCATATGCAAAGGAATTATTACCAACTTCTAACATCTAATTATATTGGTGATCAGGTGACGATTAATGTTATATTGTTGTTGACATTCATAGCGCAACCCCGCTGGAAACGACAATTAATGTCTTAAATAGTGTTTCCTTGACCTTATCATCATGCATATTGCATTGCATTTATGATTTGGTCCGAATCAGAATGTTGTTTCGGTTGCAATTTATTTATGTTTCTGTCGAAGTTGTTATTGCAGTCTTCGTTGATTATCACTGACAGATTGAAGATTCGTTTACTTCGTTTGCTGAATCGTTGCGAAGACGATCGTTATCTGGAAATACATTTGTTTTTCGTAAATTGTATAAACAGTGGTTAAACATCAGACTTAGCAACATTATTTTTATATCCTGCTGTGTTATTGTGTGAATTTGAGAATAATTTGTTGATGTTGATTGTTGGACTCTCGATAAGCCAATGGCTTCCTTGTCCACTTGCATTCTGGGCCTTTGCCTTGGATTGCAAATCTTGTTAAATCTTGTTAATGTGTCAGAATGAAAGGCTGGCTGACGTACCAAGATAACACACAATCATAATAAATAAGCGGTTGTTCTCACTGGCCAATCATTTATCTTCTTCAATGTATACTATAGCTAGCTATGTTAGGAAGCTTTCATGGTATTTGCTCAGGAACATTTCATGATGCTTAATTCTTGTTCTTCCATGTGCTGGTTGTCACAATATGGTTCTAGATGCCATTTCATTATTGCGTCTGTGGCAATGCCCAACAAATGTCTCGATATATATATATATATATATATATATATATATATATAATTATTTATATGCATCATTATATATATATATATATATATATATAGTATATATACATATATATATATAATTATTTATATGCATCATTATATATATATATATATATATATATAGTATATACATATATATATATATATATATATATATATAATTATTTATATGCATCATTATATACATATATATATATATATATATAATTATTTATATATATATTATATATATATATATATATATATATATATATATACTATATATATATATATATATATATATATATATATAATATTATATATATTTATCTAATTATACATACATATATATATATATATATATATATATATATATATATATATATATATGAATATATATATATATATATATATATATATATATATATATATATATATATATATATATATATATATCATAACGTGCATATATTTAGGCACTTCATTTGAACTCTTGTATCATGAGATATATATATATATATATATAAAACAACCATAAAATAACAGGTTCTGACGATAAATAATATACTGTAAATTATATGTAATGATTTCCCTGATTGTTTATTAGACAGATCAGAACGCAACAAATCAACGTACAATTATAATTATCTAACTTTGAAAACACTTTTCCGAAAAGTAGACGTGTGAAAGTGCGAAACATTCTTGTACCTTAACAGCACCTTCTTATGCAGCAAGTCAGCGACATTGTGCATTATATTCCCGGAGACTTGGCAGCACCACGTATCTTGTCGCAGTCGTGATTACATTTCTTCATTAGATTCCTGCATCGATTTGTAGTCCTGTATGGACCACGACACCTTGCCATGCACCTTAAGAATTGCTCCTGGCAGAGCGAAAGGCATTTGTTGAATAGAGCAGCAGCTGAAGGCTCGTCAGCGCTATAGCATAGCTTCGTCAACAGGGTAGTCGTAAAGAAGATCAGTACCTGGAAATATACGAATGGTTGTAATAATTATATTAGTGTTCATAGTTCTGCTTTGACCAGTGTATGTAGTACTTGGCGTTGTTTCGCTGTTTTGACTAGTATTTGTCACCACCGTATTTATTGTGGGAGCCGAGTCCCCAGTCGAGGGAGCAATTGTTTTACATTAGGTAATATCGGTAATAATAGTAATCCATCCCCAATAAAAACGTCGTCTGCCAGTACAAAAATACAGATATCTGACGACCTAGTGGCGAGGTGTAGTACTTGGTAACTGTTTGTTTCGGAAACACCGTTTCCATCAATGTTGGCGTTGAAGAAAGAATGCTAGCCCCCACTGAAACATTCTGGATACGCCTGTCACGCAAAAATCGGTCCGGCCGGATTAGTTTTGGCGGCCAAAGTCGGTCCAGTCGGACTGACTTTAGCTTTACATACTAGCTAGAAATGGGTGTATTGTTACAAAAATAATCGACTAATTATTATATATTATGTGTATAAATCTTTAGCTGTATTCATACTCCATACTCCACATAGATGTAGCCATTATACTTGGAGTTTAGTTTGGTAGTGCGCATGCGTGGAAGTGAGGAAAATAATAAACACCTATGCAATTAACATTTCTTTGAAAACACATACTCGGGTGATATTGGTATGAGAGGAAGTTTGTGCATGGCCTGTTGGCAGATCGACTATTTCTGTAGGTAGAATGTTCCATGTTCTTAATACTCTGGGATAAAAAAGAATGGGCATCTACGCGCACTTGGATCTGGATATAATTAATTGGATTAATGTTGCGAATACGGTTGCATGGTACTATTAGGCTAGGCGGTAAGGTAGTGCTCAAAACAGTGTCTTATCTTGTCAAGAAAGACACGGTGGTGTTGGTGTTGCAAGCGTTGTCTTTCAAGTGATCGCCAATTTAGCTCTTGAAAGAGGTTTGTGATTCTGGTCGTCGATGGTTATTTAAGACAAATCGAACTGCGCTTCTTTGAATTTGTTGTAGTTTAACAATGTTATTGTAAATGTACGTTTTCTGTACTGTTGATCCATACATTAATTTTGGTGGTATAGTCATACTGTAAGCTGCTTGTCTAATGTTTGGAACTGGTGGATGGAGAGTGCGTTTGAGAATGCTAAGACTTCGCTGATTTGGATGTGATGGTTTGGACATGTTTGTTCCATACAGATAGGTAAGCAGAGAAATTTACAAGAGAATTGTGATATATAATGTGGGTAGAACTGCATAACAGCAAAATAATCAGTAGTAAATAAAAAATTATGACACGTGATATTTGTTCAACGTCTTAATACTCACATAATCATCAAAGAATTAACACAAGCATTGTAAAGTCATGAAATTATATTTATAGAACCCTACTAATATAGAAATAATTAGCAGTGAATTAAAAACATAATTTACAAAATTGTGACGTGATATTTGTAAAACAGTAAATCAGTAACAAATTAGAAACAATCATTACAAAATTATGACATATACTATTTATTAAACCCAACAAATGAACAAATAAATAGCAGTGAATTAAAAACCATAATTTCCAAAATTGTGACATATTATATTTCTACATATTTTTAATACACAAATAATCAGCAAATAATTAAAATCAAGCATCACACAATCATGACATATTATATTTGTAGACATGTTTAATACACAAATAATCAGCAACAAATTAAACCCAAGAAGTACAGAATTATGAATACGATATTTGTAGAACTTTTTAATACACAAATAGTTAGAACTGGATTATAAATAAGTACACCAGTATGAACCAATTTAAACACGTTCAGTGCACAACCAAGGAAACTGCTTAGCAATGCCACTGAACCCTATTTGAAGACGGCCACATCGGCATTCGACAGTCACAACACATCTTAATTGTTGCTGTCGACTTAATCCGCCTGCATATCCTTCTCGTTCTGTGCATAGCTAACGTTGAAAATACTCCGGTTTCTAAACACATAGTCAATTGTTCTCTCATTGCAGAGATATACTTGCCTGAAAGTGCCGTGGTAAATGCGATCGCACACATACCACATTCAATTGTCCCAGACTGCATCTGAACATCCACGTATTTCAGTGGTATTTCGGACTTCTGAGTTGCCAGCAGCGACGCAATTTGCAGCTTCACAGCATCACGAGGAGAGCCGTACAAACTGTCATACACTGAATACACTGGGATGTTCAGTTCCTATGGTGCTAACAATGAGCCAATGACATGCGCCGTGTAGAATCTGAACAAATTCACCCGTCTCCACACTGAATGCGAAGGCGTTACCAAGTTCGCAATACTGCAAGGCAGGAACTCCTAGTTAAGCCAATCTGCTGGGCTCTCAAGGATTTTACAATGCTCGCTGTTCAGCTTCACAGTGGGCAGGTAGAAGTTTGGAAGCGACAAGGAGTGACTCGAGAGCGACTGGGGCCGTCTTGAAAGCGACGGAGAGTGCATTTGTAGCGGCGGTGAGGGGTTCGGAGGCGACGTCGAACAGTTCGGAAGCGAAGGGGAGCGGCTTTGGAGCGTTGAAGCGACGGGGAGCGGCTTGAGTGCGACTAGGCGAGCTTGGAAGCGACGGGGAGCACCATAAGGCGACGGAAAGAAGTTTGGAATTAATAAGATGCGCCTTGGACGCGACAACATACGCCTTGAAGGGGAAAAAGTACGCCTTGGGTGGCCAAGGTACACATTGAAAGGGACACGGTGCGCCTTGAAGTGGATAAGGTACGCCTTGGAGAGGACAAGGTACGCATCGAAAGGGACAAGGTGTGCCTTGAAGGGGATAAGGTACGCCTTGGAGGGGACAAGGTACGCATTGAAAGGGACACTGTGCGCCTTGAAGGGGATAAGGTACGCCTTGGAGGGGACAAGGTACGCATCGAAAGGGACAATGTGCGCCTTGGAGGCGATACGGTACACCTTGAAAGGGAAATGTACGCCTTGAAGGGGATAAGGTACGCTTTGGACGCGAGAGGTTGCGCCATGGAGACGATGAGGAGTGCCTTGGAGGCGATGAAAGATAAAGCGGCGTGGCGTGTTGTATGGCTTGAGGTGAATCCCACCAACACGATCCACGGTTCTATCAGGATTGCTCACAAGTTGAAGTGAATACAGTCCTTTCCCCACATTTTTTTTGTGACAGTATAGGGGCCCAGCCAATTTACGTCTAATTTGCCTCCCTTGCGCTGCACTTGCACTTCAGAGCGAGCATGCTTTCGACCGTACTGTTGTCGTTGTCTCTCTTTAGCCCTCTTGGTGTTGGCTTTAACCTCTTCAAGCATGTTACGGCGGTTCTCCGTCAACTGGTCCATGTTGGTCTGATACGTCTTCGTGCGAACCTTCTGCGGTCTTCTTAAACACATCCATATCAATGGGGAGAACTGGCTTTCGGAAAAAAAAACGTAAGTTCGAAGGGGCTGAAATGGACCGATTCGTGTCGCGATGTTTTGTATACAAAAGATCGCATGTATCAAGGCAATCATCCGAAAACGCCTTATTCTCGTCAATAAATTTCACGAGCACGTTCTGAAGGGTCTGATTCCATCGCTCATCCAAACCATTCGCCTAAAAGACAATTGCAGCATAACGTAATGTACGAAAGTCAATTATTACTCTCTACAAAGTATGATAGTATACTTGACATGCATATGCATAGGTACACTACAACTTTTATACAAATAATAATCGTCGTTGGATTGGACAATTAGGTTAAAAGGCTATTTTAAAATCACCAGGATGCCCCGAGTTGACAATACAAATTAAAAAAAATCAACCTTTTTGCTCTTCCTTTTATTTGGGCGTTTAGATCCAAATAAAGGCAGAGTAAAAAGGTTGAATTTGGTAAAAATGTTTATTGTGAACTCGGGGCATATTATATACGATGTAGTATATCATTTTTTTATATTATCGCGCAGAAGAATTTTGTTTGTAACATGCCGGTGTAGGACGTTCAAAGTTCAAAACACTTCCCATCTAAAAAAACACGTAATTTCAAAACACTACGGTTAGGTTCAAAACAATACAACTAAATTACAAGTTGATCTGCACGTTAGGTCTTTAGGGATCGAATATACCTAATGTATTTTGACGTATCTAATGTATTTTATACTTACGTAGCTTAGGATGATTTAGGGCAGAGGCTAATGTGAACAGACTAAAGACAGGTAAATAACGCAGAAAGTTACCAAATATAGCCTAGTTTCATGTAACAACCGTAGTGTTTTCAACCTGATGGGAACTGTTTTGAACTTGTAATGGCTACTGTAGTGTTTTGAACCTAAGTTCAAAATACTACTGTAGTGGTTTCAAAGGGTAGTGTTTTGAACAAACTATGTCAAACCGGTACACGAGTAATACTCCTCAATACTACCTTGAAGAGGATATTCGCAACGGTACTGACACATTTGTTCGGATGTTCTTTCTACACACTTTGTGACGTAATCACTGAGGGTCAGTATGTACGAGTTGTAGCTGGACGACAAGGGCAGGGGTCCAATGAATTCTACCCTAACATGTTACCATGGAAATTTAACTGCTACGGGATGCAGCTCGGGTCACACAGTTTTTATCCTACTGTCCGTCTTTTCGCACGTATCCCAGTGTGATATCTGTGGTAATAATAATAATACTACTAATAATAATAACAATAATAATAATAAACAAGTTTGAATTTCGCTAAAATGTAATTGAAAGTTTTTAATATTCAACCGCTACCATGGAAAAGCTAGATGAGGGAACATCATCAAACTGGTGTTGATATTTTGTAGGGAATTGTGCTTTGAATAAAAACATTCAACTAAATACGGGAGACTAAATGATTATAAGTATATATATATAATACATTTTACATATTACATTACATATTATTTACAATGAAATGTAATATGACGTATAAAATCAATTAATAACTGAACTTAATCCATGCGTTGTATTTACCTTGTCTTCCACATCTTTCACCATACCATTCCATGTGAATATCTCAGTGATGTGGGCCAGAGTATGCTTCAGGGCCATGTGTCCAGATGTTGGATGTCGATGACACGCATACAACATCAACAACTGTTGTTCTTTGCGACTCGTGATAAAGGGCAGATCCACTGTCGTCTACACAGACAACACAATTGAAATTGTGTAAAAAGAAGAAATAAATACATATTGTTAACGATAAACTACCAGACTTGTACCTCTTAGCAGTAAGGGCCTATATTTTCTTTCAGTACAACTTGCGTCAAGTAAAAAACTACACAAAACATGATTTACTAATACGTTAATTGTTTTGTTAAATGCTATTTCAGCCACAGTTAATAATTCATTTAAGCATTACTGAGCTTAATTTAATGTAACCGAACTGATAATTGGATGCGAAGTTTTCAATATATCATTGTGTGGGCTTTAAAAATAGGTATGTAACATGTAAAAACGACTTTTAGCAAATCAGTGCTCTACTTATAATATAAGCGTATTTTATACATGCTATATGCGCTATTAAGGGACCCCTAACAACTTAATAGTTAACTTGGCTGCAAAAATATATGGAAATACATTATTTACGATTCTATGCTGGGAATATCGAATGTTTCAATTTTCGGTTTATCCAAAAGTAAGAATTCCACACTAACCTGGGTATCATAACATCAGGAACATTATACGATGGGCCAGTTGACCAAAATTGTATGGGTCATGATACTGGGACAATGTGTTTTCAGGGCCCAGCGCGGTAGACAGTCGTGCGCCAACTGGCTCATGCGTGGAGTCGTTCAAGCCAATTCAAAACCGTACGCGCCGTTGGCGAAGATCGCGCCCCTAGGAAAATCCATGTAACTTGCAGACTGTAGGTGAAAAAAACACAATAAAACACTGTGTCCGGCAACAAAGTTTAGGAAAAAAATTGCCTTTAGCTGCGGGACAATAACGTCAGCGTTGCCTAGCTACACACTCCCTTAGAGTGGCGCCATTCGTTCCTCATATCACCACTGCCACACATTAGTTATGTGTGAGGACTTTGCTACTGATTGCATTTGTTTTGAAAACGTGAATAGACATACAATTAAGTTTGTTTTTGTGCGGAACTATTTTACTCCTCTCAAATGTACAATATTTACATATAACAAGATGTGCGCAACAACAAAATTGGCCAATCCTGCAACCTGCATATGCGTACATATTTTTTTATTATCAAACTCGTCAAGTTGTTTTGGTCTAGGATCACATTATTGTCAAAATGTCTCAATGCTAATGTCTAGATTTCCTGTCGTTGTGTCATTGAACATAATTGACTCATCAACCGTTTGTACCGCTCCGCAACAGTTCAGTTAGAAATTAGAATCAACATGTGGCTGCAGTGAAGTGAGGAATAAGTGGCGCCACTGTAGGGTCTGTGGTTTAGCTGCATGAGTGGCTGACCTTGCCCTTCTTCTTAATACAGTTCTCCATCCCGCACTGCAAACTTCTACGGGACTATCATTTTAACTCACCATTTATGAGTAACATTTGATAAACGTATACACAAATATACGAAGCAATTCTAAACTTGACTTATAAGTGAAACAATTCACACAATAAAATAAACCGGAATTAATATTTAACACTGTGTTCATTCCGTATAATACCTCCACCGCCTTTCGCGTGACGGCGCCACTGTCGAGGAGTTGAAGCTCGCCTCGGTCTCGTCTCGCACGAACGGGTCTGCGCCCAATGGCATCTACTGATTGTCCGTTAACTGACTGTCCAGCAAATGGCAACAACTGAACAAACGAAACTAAATCAACTGAACTGAAATATAGCGCAAACATAAATCAGTCAGATCAGTGATGCCACCTGGCGGTAACGGTCAAGCGATGTCTCTAACGCCAGACTCTGTTCACGGCGAGTTCACGAAGGGGAGAGTCGTGTAAGCGAGATTAATAGATGTCGTATCCTTTTGGTTTATTTGATGCCACTAGATGGCGACATGATAGGGGAAGATGGGGCACCTTGAGCCATTTTTTCATATAATGTTCCCTTTTGTGTCATGAGTGAGCCGCCTGCTTACACATTGTAAACCATTGCATCGTGCATTATTCGAGGCACATTTCAGTGTAAATAACTCACGGCTCCAGTTATTGCTTCTGCTTTTATGATAATATTTCAAGGTGCTGGTAAAGTGGTTCAAGGTGCCGGTGCAAGTAGTACATTGAACCACCAATTGGGATACCGTGAAAACCTAAAGATTATGAATGATTAAAATGGAAAATTGCTTTTATTTAGTAAAATGGAAAATCGCATTTATTTAGTAGCATAATACACCCTTCCAGTCGAAACATGGTGGCGATTTTTGGAACTAAAAACTCAGGTAACCAACCACAGGCAGGCACAGTAAACAGCGGTTTATGGCATATTTTCACACACAGTAATACTATTTGGGTAATACTTTGAGGGCCCCAGGAGTCACGGGTGGCTCAACGTAACCCATCTGCACAGTCATGTTTTTATCATGCAACATTCAATTTAGGTTAATAAAATTAACAGTAAAACCTGATGCATTCTACAGTTTATGCTGTCAATTTACACGTTTCACCAAAGACATTATGATAAATGCTAACAGAAATATCACAGGAGTTAAATTACTCACCTCTCTGAATTTACTCAGATGGTAGATTATTTTTTTAACTATAGGGTCTACACCTATTTCTAGTTAGTATGTAAAGCTAAATTCAGTCCGACCGGACTGACTTTGACCGCCAAAACTGGTCCGACCGGACCGACTTTGGTCCGGACCGATTTTTACGTGACACACCCCTGGTATTAGTAATGGCGTCGGTGGCCTTGCTTTGAATGTGATGTTTGTAGTAACGTAGGTGTCCTTGATTTGACTGTAGTATTTGTAGTAGAGTCGGTGGGCCTCCATTGATTGTATTATTTGTAACACCTTTGGTGATCCTGTTTGACTAGTATTTGTACCGTAGCGTTGGTGGTCCTCCCTGGTTATGACGAGGGTTTATTACAATTAAGAGAGATAACAATGCCGGTTATTATCTAAAGGTGGCTGGGTTAGCTTTGCCGAATGGCGTCACCCCAACGGGTAAGCAACTACACAATAAGATTCATTGTACTTACGAGGTATCCTTTCATTTCGATTGTGTATATCTCTCTATCCTCGCGCGAAACCGTTTGCTTCATACGAAGATTATTGCAATACTAGTCGAGACATCTCCTGTGACTAAATGAGATGCACGGACAAACGCATACAATTATTATCCCCTTAAAACACAATGACATTGCAAACAACATCCGGCATAAGCCCTGTCGAATTAAAAGTTGCACGTAATAATCTCAATATCATCGACCATGTGGGTTCACTTTTTAAGTATAACTTCAGGACCAGGACGCACATGCACACACACGTACTAGGAGTGGTGAGTGTATTTACCGATTTGAAGTGCGATATATGAAGGAATTAAGTAAGAGATTATCATTATCCAATATGACCACTGCGTGATATATGGCAGTTAGGTAGGCTAAGCCAACACATCCGAAGCGCTGTAGAATAGCCGACGGCAAGCACAAGGTGCCAATGGCGGGCTGGCGGTGAGTCAAGGGGATTCTACAAGAAATTTTGCTTCAAAGCAAACTGAGAAAGTACCTTGACGGTAGGTGTCGTTATACATTGCTGTGAGTCTCAGGCTGTGGTCTTGGCACCAGTTTTCAATACATCAATCCAGAATTTAAATTTACGAATGATATTTGATTTAAAACTTTTCTCGTGTTAAAGAAAACATTTAATTCTTTGAATAAACCTAAAAATATGTCCAATTCATTTCACTCAAAAAGTGAGTCCCATTCTATTACTTTCACATTAACAAGTTCTGACATTTCCTGGGACTGAAGAAATATATCTACATATTGTATATAATTATAAAGGTTAAGATGAAACGTCAGTTCGTTTATATCCACTCCATAGAACTGTTCAAATCTGTTTACACACTTTAGACCTGTTAATTCCAACACCAAATTGCCTTCTCAATTACAATGCGTGCGAAAACTATTTGTTTACATAATTATGTCCACCGCTGTCTATAGCCAGGTACTCATTTACACAGCTCAGTGAAATGAGGCAACTCGGAGTGAACGAAATTGCTTAAGCTTCGAAACGGCAGCAAGAGGATTCAAACCCAGATTATCTCGACTGAGAGTCTGATGGTCTAAATGCAGCAGATGTGTACTTAATTAAGAGAGGATTGGACTGCACAAATGTGACCCTTACAAAGGATTGTCCATTGGTATATATTTTTATTTTCACGCCTGGGTTTGCTTTACCACTCTATTAACTATATCCTGTTCAATACGTTGGTTTGTCGGTTAACTTTCTCAAATATCTGTTTCATATACAGGAGGGTTGTCCTCACTGAAACACTTCAAGAACGGCGTAGACAGCATCAAGACGGATGTGTGTGTATATATATATATATATATATATATATATATATATATATATATATATATATATATATATATATATATATATATATATATATATATATATATATATATATATATATATATATATATATATATATATATATATATATATATATATATATATATATATATACAGAGTCTTTATAAAAAGTGATATGTACAACGCAACAATTATATTCAAGGCAATAGTTCAATCTAAGCAAACGCATGCACGCTGACACTCAGGCACATGCACGCACGTGCACACACAGACAGTAGGTGTAGCTATTGCACTCAACCAAATCTAATAGAAAATACATGAAGATTGTCCAATTAACTTTACATTATTTTGAACATGCCTTCGTAAATATTAAGGACGAGGACTAATACAATGACTTGTTCTTATCATTGTTTTAATTGGCGAAAGGTTACATAACGGATTCAACTGAATATTGGCGACACCCGTTCAACTCATGCACTTGACTGACGTGACGTTCATCGGTCTGTTATTTCAATGCAGTACCACATCTAAATTGGTATCATTGGAAATGACTTTATATTAGTTTTCGTACCCATAGTTAAGGCCCGTATGGTAAAGAATTATGACCAATTTATTAATATCTAATTATGTTGGCGATCAATCGATGATTAATTTTATATTTTTTGACATTCATAATCTAACCCTGATGGCAGCGATAATTAATGTCTTAATGAGTTTTTCCCAGATCTTATTTTGCAATGCATGAATACGTGATTCGGTCCGATTCAGAATGTTGTTTCGGTTGCAATGTATTTCTGTTTCTGTCCCAGTTGTCATTGCAGTGTTGGTTGATTATCTTAGGCCGATTGAAGATAACTTCGTTTGTAGAATCGTTGCAAAGACGATCATTATCTGGAAAGACATTTGTTTTTCGTAAATAATGTGTGCCTAAATACATAAACGTAAATAATATGTGCCTAAATACATAAACAGTGGCTAAACATCAGAGTTGAGAGTAATTTGTTGATGTGTCAGAATGAAAAACAGGCTGGCACGCAATCGTAATAAACAAGCTTTGTCACAGGCAATTATTTGTCTTCTTCAATATATACCATAGCTAACTACGTTGTGCCCGTTCTGCCCCGACTGGTATAGCTATACAAATACCTGTTCAGTGACTTGCTTGATTATTGAATAATGATACTTAGTGCATTATGCCCGGTTGGTAAGTTCTATCTCTACTGGCATAGCTATGCAAATACCTGTTCAGTGACTTGGTTGCTTACTCATTAATGGAACGATAATGGAGATCAGACAA
>BSQZ01000057.1:72500-92500 GCA_033239005.1 Lamellibrachia satsuma
GAGACTTGGCACGTATCTTGTGGCACTCTTCGTTACATTTCCTCAATTTATTATTGCATCCACGTTTCGACACATATGGACCACGACACCTTCCCAGGCATCTTAAGAATTGCTTCTGGCAGAGCGAAAGGCATTTGTTGTACAGAGCAGCAGCTGAAGATTCTTCAGCGCTATGGCATAGCTTCGTCAACAGGGTAGTCGTGAAGAAGATCAGTATCTGGATATATACGAATGGTTGTAATAATTATATTAGTGTTCAGGGTCCTGATTTGACTAGTATATGTAGTTCTTGGCGTTGGTGTCCCTGTTTTGATTAGTATTTGTCACCAACGAATTTATGGGGGGGATGCAGCCCCCAGTGGAGGGAGCAATTGTTTTACATAGGTGATATCGGTAATAGTAGTGATCCATCCCCACTAAAAACGTCGTCTGCCAGTGCAAAAAATACAGATATCTGATTGGTGAATGTTTGTTTCGGAAACACCGTTTCCACCATAGATGGCGTGTTGGTGGTCTTGCTTTGACTGTGGTATGTATAGTAGTATTGGTGATTTTGCCTTGACTGTGGTATGTATAGTAGTGTTGGTGGTTTGCTTTGACTGTGGTATGTGTAGTAGTGTTGGTGGTCTTGCTTTGACTGTGGTATGTGTAGTAGTGTTGGTGGTCTTGCTTTGACTGTGGTAGGTATAGTAGTGTTGGTGGTCTTGCCTTGACTGTGGTATGTATAGTAGTGTTGGTGGTCTTGCTTTGACTGTGGTATGTGTAGTAGTGTTGGTGGTCTTGCTTTGACTGTGGTAGGTATAGTAGTGTTGGTGGTTTTGCCTTGACTGTGGTATGTATAGTAGTGTTGGTGGTCTTGCTTTGACTGTGGTATGTGTAGTAGTGTTGGTGGTCTTGCTTTGACTGTGGTATGTAGAGTAGTGTTGGTGGTCTTGCTTTGACTGTGGTATGTGTAGTAGTGTTGGTGGTCTTGCTTTGACTGTGGTAGGTATAGTAGTGTTGGTGGTCTTGCTTTGACTGTGGTATGTATAGTAGTGTTGGTGGTCTTGCTTTGACTGTGGTATGTGTAGTAGTGTTAGTGGTCTTGCTTTGACTGTGGTAGGTATAGTATTATTGGTGGTTTTGCCTTGACTGTGGAATGTATAGTAGTATTGGTGGTTTGCTTTGACTGTGGTATGTGTAGTAGTGTTGGTGGTCTTGCTTTGACTGTGGTATGTGTAGTAGTGTTGGTGGTCTTGCTTTGACTGTGGTAGGTATAGTAGTGTTGGTGGTCTTGCTTTGATTTTGGTAGGTATAGTAGTGTTGGTGGTCTTGCTTTTATTGTAATATTTGTAGTAGCGTTGGTGACCTTTTTGAGGTTATGGTATTTGTCATAATAATAATATAGTAATAATATAAAAAATTATCGGGAGACCCAAGCTCGGCAGCGCCCCAAAACAAAAGGGTTTAAGCAGTTCATAATCGATAATCAGTTCCAGTTGTAAACAGCTGGATTGGTTCGCTGTGGAACTAGGGAGGATAAGCAATTTACGGCTAAATGTTGCTATATTTCCTAAAGACTCAACACTAACAGGGAGTGAGTTCCACAGAATCTGTGCAGCAACTGAAATCTCTAGTTCCGACATTTGTCTTTACAATGGGAACAAAACGTAGATTAACAAGATTTAACAAGATTTGCCATCCAAGCCAAAGGCCCAGATGGCAAGTGAACAAGAAAGCCATTGGCTTATCGAGAGTTCAACAGTGTTCATCTAATTATAACCCGCCCTCCTGAGATATGTGTCAACCTTGTTTTTAAACATATTCACGCTGCTAGCAGTTACACAATCTGTAGACAATTTCTTCCATTCATTGTTTAACCTCTCTCAGAACGAGTGCTTCCTGATGTCCAATCTACATTGATCCTTTACTAATTTTACGTCATGTCCTCTAGTTCTGCTATCCTTCTTGAGTGAGAAAAACATATTTCTATCAATATTTTCTCACCCATTCAATATCCTAAAAATTTTAATATGATCTCCTCTTAACATCCTTGTCTCTAGAGTTGTTAAACCACATTCGTTCAGGCGTTCTTCATAACTAAGGTGTTTCAGTTCTGGAATCATTTTAGTTGCTCTCCTTTGTATACGTCCATGGGTTAGAATTAGATGGTCGAAGTTGCCTGGGCTGTTTTGCAGGAGTGAGCAGTGAATGTAAATATGCTGGTTGCTTGGGTGAAAGTACTTGATAGGTAATTGTACATATCTTAAAAATAATACGATATCGGACATGGAGCCAATGCAATAATCTAAGAAGTGGGAACGAGTAGGAGAAACGAGCAGAACGTATAACTACCTTTGTCAACAAATTCGCAACCGTTGAAGTTTCAAGATATCCTTGAGAGCAATATTATGATAAAGGGAATTGAAACAATCAAATCTATTGCTAACAAGAGCATTTGTAATAGTTTTGACAACGACAAAAGACATATATAGGGCGAACACGACGACGGTCACGAATATAATAAAAGCAACAACGACAAGTTTGTTGGTTTCTCTGGTTATGATGAGGGGTTATCACAATTAAGAGAGAAAACAGTGCCGGTTATTATCTAAAGGTGGATGGGTTAGCTTTGCCGAATGGCGTCACCCCGACGGGAAAGCAACTACACAATAAGATTCATTGTACTTACGATGTATCCTTTCATTTCGATTGTGTATCCTCGCGTGAAAATGTTTGCTTCAAACGAAGATTACTGCAATACTAGACGAGACATCGCCTGTGACTAAATGAGATGCACGGACAAATGTATACAATTATTATCCCCTTGAATCACAATGACATTGCAAACAACACAAGCACTGTCGCGTTAAGAGCTGCGCATATTAATCCCAAATGTCATCGACCCTGTTGGTTCACTATTTACATATCACTTCAGGGCTAGAACCTACTTGAAATAAGTGAACGTGACAAAGGACACGGTTGTAGGTGAGGCGAATGTGCTGCAGTCTTTCTTGTTGAACGACAACAAGCACAAGATGCCAATGGTGGGCTGGCGGTGTGTCAAAGACATTCTAAAAAAAACTTTGCAACCTGTAATTTTAAGAGGTAGTATGATTAAATACTATATCATACGATTTACCCAGAATACGGCTAAATAAAGAAATTCAAATTGCCAGTCTCTGCAGGCGTAGAAATTTGAACCAATCATCTAGTATGGCGATATAAGCCCTAGGTCGATCAGACCGTAACATCCGATTATCCCATATTTTTTAGTTAAGCCATATAAAATAAATGAAACGCATTGCGTAAAAGAACTTGCCAGCATTGACTATGACTTCTGGGTTGGAATCGTCAAGTGCAGCCCGACTGATGGAGTTGCTACCATGATCACTCCAGTAGACCGCGCAGGCTGTCTACGCCATCTGCCTTCAGTGATAAGAAACATGTTATGAACGTTCGGTCTCTCAAAGTGATGACACATTTCTACCCGGCTAATAAACAGCTATGTACATTTTTATTGCTAGCATTTGTGGGCGTTTACTAAACCTCTTTACACTTAGACAATTTTTCTCTTTTGTTTTAGCTGAATGTCTTAGTATTTTTGTTGCTGTGAATACAAATAAACAAACCGATGAGACAGCATTCGGACAATCCTGTGTCGTGGGTGTATCATTTCTTATGTTTGTTGTTTTAAAAGGTAAACAGGCAACGTTGTTAAATAGCGCGGTATCCAGTCCGTTGGACCTTTCAAGGCACTTTACACTTCACCACCTGGCAGACCTGCACACTCCAATAACAACTCCATTTAACCAGGAAGCATTCAGCCTAGTTGTAATTACTGCGCGAACACTACTCGTTCACTTATTCATCTATCGCCAGATACTAATTTTTTACGTCTGAGTTACCTGAAAAACATGGAGCAAAAGAAATTGCCCAAGCTTCGAAACAGCAGCAAGAGCATTAGAAACCGTGTTCTCGCGACTGAAAGTCAGATGTTCTAACCACTACGCCACCGCGACCCACTTGGATTATATTTACCGGGCAATACTGAGAGGTGAGCGCAGTCACGTGCGGCCTGCCTGGCTAGAGACCGCTGGCATCGACACATTCCGTAATTTGTTCGGCAACTCATCGCTGCCACACATTTGTACAATTTGTTCAGCAACTGACAGTTGTTAGTAAGTACAGAAGGCGTTATATATATATATATATATATATATATATATATATATATATATATATATATATATATATATATATATATATATATATATATATATATATATATATATATATATATATATAAAACAACTGTTTTTATCCAGTCACGTGCGGCCTGCCTGGCTAGAGACCGCTGGCATCGACACATTCCGTAATTTGTTCGGCAACTCATCGCTGCCACACATTTGTACAATATGTTCAGCAACTGACAGTTGTTAGTAAGTACAGAAGGTGTTATATATATATATATATATATATATATATATATATATATATATATATATATATATATATATATATATATATATATATATATATATATATATATATATATATATATATATATGCATATATATATATATATATATATATATATATATAACAACTGTTTTTATCCAGCTTAAACGGGAAGTACGAAACTTCTTATCGGCAACATTTTTTCAAACCGACGCCCGCAAGTGATTCGCTCGCCCATCGATAATGTCAGCCGACGGTCACTTGTGATTAGAGCGCCCACCGATAATTAGTCCAGTAGAAATCGACAATGACCCGGACATTCTGGCTATAAATTAATTTTTGTTTTAAACTGACTGGGTGGGTGCCCAGAGTGCCCCCAAGAATGCAACCAAAATCAACCCTGGGAACCTTGTTTTTTACTCAAATCCTTGATTTGGGGTAATTTGGCCCAATTTTGTGGCTCCGAATTATATTTGCCTATGGTCATCATATTTGTGTAACTGTTTCATTTATTTTCCAATTTGTGTAATGTTGCACTTTTTATAATGATTTATAGAGCTTAATTAGTGTCACGTGTCATTAATGATCACTCAGTATATTTTATAGTAGATCGGAGGGAAACGTTAACGAAGCAGGACGATACAGTTTAGACCGACAATGCATTGAACCAACAGAATCCTAAGAAATATTAATATACCCCATGGAGTAAATGTTATATACAACTACAATTTAACCATGAGAGATTACATGTATTATGTAGCATTGTTTATCGCTAATTTAATTGAAAATCAAGATCTTGATTAACAATCCCACCATATCCTCATCATGTTCTGACGGTGTCATCCCAGTATTTAGCCCCTGTCCCAGTAGCCCCCCCCCCCCCGAGGTGTAACCCCTGTCCCAGTAGCCCCCCGAAGTGAGATAATTGAATGCCAGTTACCCCCAGGTCAGATGTTGGTTTAACACATCCTCTCTAGTTTCATCAAATGATTGTTGTTTAGATATTTCTTCTGAAAGGTAGTTGTAGGTCGACTTAATCACTTGAAGCCCCATACAACTTTCATATATCAATTGTGTGGTATGTTCAGCTCTCTGCCCTAAGAATGTAAGGGAATTCTCTACATAATGCTTGTTTGAGGTGAGCAAAACCCAATTTAACTCACACATGAAAGCTAATTGCCCCACCCAGGTGTAAGCTATTGTGAGTTAATCGGTAGAAAGGCAATTGTTCTCACTTTTAACTGAACAAATCAATGTGGTGTTGCATGTCTGCAAGTTCACGCATTTCTAGCCAATAAGAAAAGGACATGTTGAGCTGCTCTGCTCTAGCTGGTGGCCTGAGTTTCATGTTAAAATTATAATCGAGTTCGGAATGACACATGAAATTTGGCTGCTAGCGTTGAGTTCCTCGAAGTAGCTGGGGACACCCTGTTGCCATTTTGAATAGTTATACTTATCACATATCTAAAGAGTTGACAAATGGCATGAAGTTGACATGTAGTAAGAGGAAAAGTGTGAAGTGTAAGACATTTCTGTTGGTCAGCGATGACGGAACTGTGGTCAAAGCTGAAGATAGCCACAATCACCAACCCAGCCCTGGTGATGTACAAGCCAGACAGGAAACATGCGGAAGCGAGCCAGGGATGAAAATACATAAATACAGGCGATTTACAAAATACATACATTCAGGCGATTTATTGTCTCATGAATGCTCGCCTACACGTGTTTCCAGGCGTTATTCTCAAGGTCTGCTACTTGCAAAATTATCAGTGTCTGTGGAGGATACTTCAAAGTATGGGGCTCTCCGTCAGTTACAGAGAAAATGCTGACAACAGGAATTGGTTTCGAATGTCACTAGCAATGCCATTCGTCCCGGTGCCACACGTGAAAGATGCATTCGAATTTGTGTAGAGTATAGCACCAGATGAACCCCGTGTTCGATACTTCAATGACTACTTCGACAGCACGTGGATGAACGGAGAGTATCCCATCGAAATGTGGGATTTCTTTAAATATGACGGCGCTCGCACCAACCATCACGTCGAATGGTATCATACGCGACTCAGGAGGAAGGCAGGCAAGATACATCCCAATATCTTTGAGGTGGTGGAACTTTTCAGCCAAGAGAAGGTCTCGTCACTTGTCTCCATCTTCCAATTACAATCAGGCCGATCTGCTCCCACGCGCAGACAGAAGTACATCAACCTTGACGCTCGTTTGGACCGACTTAGACTGGTGTACACGTTTCGTGACCGGATTATTGAGTCGCATCTCAGTACCATTGGACATATGATGGACAATATCTGTTATTTTCATTGGCAAATCATATACGCATATGGTTTTGTTTATGCAAACAAACAACTTATTATTGGCTTTGATCACAATGCAATGTTTTATCAAAATATGTTTTGATCAATGCTTTTATTTTATATTACCACTTAATGTCTATTACTCTCAACCTTATGCAAACATTGTTCCTCATTGGAAATTAATGATACTTTAACGCTTTTATCTGAGCCTGTGTATCCATATGACAAATAAAAGAGGGTTTTTATGGTTTTCTCCGATAAAAAGTCCGACATTCCTTGAATGTGCATACGATGTTGCTAGTCTCCTGCACGTGTATTGTCCTCAGTGCCAACTGTCTCGCGGTTGACGACGTCAGCACGTGGATCGTTGCCTTGTTTTGTTTGGCAATCTATCATACCCGACACACCTTTCTGTCCAAGTTTTCTAATCAAACCACCACCATCTTCTTGATATAGGATACATTGGACCACATTAGCGACCGGTTCCTAAAAACGATGTTTGACTTGTTTTCTATGCAATCTTTATAATATCTGTATCTGCACTTTACACATCATATTTTCAATAAAACTTTAACTACTTTAATGGTTTTAATTAATCAGACAGAGGATTAAAATTGAACACAGATTAAAATTTAACACTGTGTCTTAGTAGCTATTGATTTCTCAATGATAAATAAAGCAAGCACAATCATTAGGCGTTGGCAGTAAAATCATGCACAATGTCGTGATTGGCCTTCCATGCCCTGCAAACTCGATGAAGCCGAATTTGTTAAACGCACAACTATTCCTAATGATCACCACAGGAAAAGTGTAGACTTTTCTAACAATTAGCAATATATATAATAGCTATTAATGATTTAGAATATTGTTCACTTGCGCAATAGTATTTTAAGATGTTTGTAAAATTATATTAAGTATAGCGAGTTTGGCCCCAAACGGTATATGTGTTCTTACCGCTCGTGCGTGTTTTTTAGACACACAATGGTCCATGTGATGTAGGATATATCCTTCCTCCAAACATGTCATTAATTATATTACACAGTGAACGGATACAGGAAAATTAGGTATTAATGCACATCTACACAAGTTTACTGACCAAAAGCTTGCCGGCCAGTGCTACGCGTTGTGTGTCAAAACCAATAAAAGAAAATCGGATTATATTTCATAGGCAGGGTGCATATATTGTTCGTGGGAAACATCGATTTCCCCACGGTTGATTTTGGTTGCAATTTTTTCTGCAAGCCCACGAAACCCTTCTTGTCATAAAAAATGCTTTATAATCAAAATGTCCGGGTTTGGTAAAAAATGTGCTGTTTTCTATTGGACTAAATCTCAGCCAAAATCCGTTTGTTTCTCTCGCCCGCCGATAACAACCGCCGACGGTCACTTGTATTCGAGCGCCCACCAATAACGTCAGCCGACATTCGCTTGATTCGCGCGCCCACCGATGACGACCGCCGACGGCCACTTGAGATTCTCGCGCCGACAGGTACCGCAGCCCGCCTTAAGCCCGCCGCACACTACACGACGGCGACGGGCGACGGCGACGCAACGCAACAATACGTCGTGGAATGATCTTGAATAATTTTAACAATCTTGTTTCGTCGTGAGCTGCCGCACATATCACGACGATTCTTTGTGGACCCGTCGTGAACCCGTAGTGGAATTGACACGACCCTAGCGGTTTGCCTCGAACTCATCCAAGGAAAACTTAATTTTAGAAAGCAAAAGTATTTTATCCACATTTTACCGAAATAGTGAGCCTACATTTGAACCATTTTGCCTGTTTTCAGTAGCAAGAAAACGTGTCAAGTCAGTGATACATAATATCATTCGTCAACTGGCGTGTTTCTGACTTTAAATGTTCTTTTATTCCTTGTTTAATTCATCTAGTATTGCAGTGATATTGTTACTGATATATACAGTATAGTATATATATATATATATATATATATATATATATATATATATATATATATATATATATATATATATATATATATATATATATAAACCGTTCTATAATTATATATACTGGACAATACAATACACAACTTTACACAACACACACACACACACACACACACACACACACACACACACACACACACACACACACACACACACACACACACACACACACACACACACACACACACACACACACACACACACACACACACACACACACACACACACACACACAAACACACACACGCACGCACGCACACACACACACACACACACACACACACACACACACACACACACCTTTCTCCAATCATTCGCTCCCGCTTGTGTCCGAATGTAATGTATATGTACATGCAGATGTCCAGGCAATTGTAGCAATTTTAGAAGTAGGGGTACAGAGAATGATAAAGAATTTGTACTAATAGATGGATAATTTTGGATTGAAGATCAAGATAAAAAGACAAAGGTGATGTGAATGTGGATATTAAGGTAGAGAACCAAAAACAGCTCACATCCAACGCTTGCGTTACGAGGAGGGCCAAAAAATAAGGTGGATATAAAGAATAAGCAACTCGCATGGCAGGAGAACAAGAAATGAAGGATGAAGGCTACCAAGTTAAATTAACTGAATTCCTAATAAATGTATGTACTCGTGTTGATTAGTTTTTTGTTGCGTAAGTATATTACTACGATATGTCCCACTTTCGTATTGCATACTACATGTACTACGTATTTAACACTTTGACAGTTTAAATAAGCTAGGATACTGTTTGTCAACTACAACTCAATCTGACGTACAGCAAAGACAAACTTGGTCAGTTTTCGCTAAATGTGTTTCATTACCTGAGTCCGTAACGCCGGGCGTTGCACTTAGATACATCACCTGTCAGGGTTGCGTTGTCCTTCCTGTGATTAGTACAGTATTCCTTCTTGAATGTCAATTTGACGGACCCGACCAGTAATGTCGACTAGCTTAGGATTACGACCGTCGTAATCCGTGCATTTAATACACCCATTACCTTCCACGCAATGGAATTACAGAATAATTAAATATATGACACGATAAAGGCAATTATCATCATATTTATTTCAACAACAACATATTTACATCACTTATACAGTGCATATATCAATGAAAAAACAAATTGTTGAAAAAGGGTAAAAAGGAATGCAATATTTAGAATGTTTACCCTTTTAATTGCTTTTGGCATCAGTGGATATTTAGAACGAAAGTGCAAGAAAAAAATTCAAAGTGCAACGACACCATTTTCATGCATAGTCATATCAGGTTAGATAACAAAATAAACAACTAAACTACCAGAACATTTCTAGAACAACACTAAACAATGTGTTTGCATTCAGCTGAACGGTCATTTAATTTGTCTTGTCTTGTCTTGTCTTGTCTATTTGACTAATCAGTGAACTGTCCAGGGAATTCCACAGTTTTACCCCTTTCACAGAAATACACATTCTCTTCAGACATGTACGTTCATAGTTTTGTATAAACTTACATTTATGTCTGGTTGAATACACTGATTCATATATTCTGAACAACTGTTGTACATTACTTGATAACAAATAGTGAAATGCCTTAAACAATATTACAGCAGTTTTTAATTTGACTAAATCTGGTACTTTAAGAATACGCATATTGTAATATAGTAAATTTGTATGATCAAGTCTCTTGGCACCACAAAGTAATCTTATTACCCTTTTCTGTAATAAAACAAAACATTGGACATTTGCAGCATATGTGTTACCCCACACTTCTGCAAAATACATAATATAAGGCATAAAAAGAGAAAAGTACAAAATATGCTTACCACGTTTGTTAATCAAGAAACTGGATCTGTACATAATAGCACAACTCTGACAGTTTAGATCTAACTGATAAAATATGATTTTTCCAGTTTAACTTGTCATCAATCATTACACCTAAAAATGTTGTGGCATTTACTCTATTTATAATTTATTTATTTATTTTTACAGAAATATCAGCAGTCAACTTGAGATTTCCAAAATTCCTGTAATTAGTTTTTATTACATTAAGAGATAATCGATTAACAGAAAACCACACTGGAGTTGCTCAAGTCCATTATTTATCATCCTAACAAGTTCATTTAAGTCCCTATCACAACATAATATGTTTGTAACATCGGCATATAAAATAAACTTAAACACCTTTGAAACTTTACAAATGTCATTAATGTACATGATAAATAACTTTGGTCCCAAAATGGAACCCTGTGGAACACCACATGATACATTTAGTATTTCTGAATCACAATTATTAAAATTGACAAATTATTTTCTATTTTATAAGTAACTCTGTATCCATTTATGTGAGACGCCACGCACACCATAGAAATGTAGTTTTTATACAGTATATCATGATCCACATTGTCAAAGGCTTTCTTTAGGTCAATAAACAATCCAATAGCGTATTTGTTGTTTTCTAGAGAATTTGTAATTTCTTCAACCAATTCTAAAAGAGCCTCAGTTGTTGACATATTAGACCTAAATCCATATTGACTTGGACTGAGTATATCGTACTTATTTAGAAATATGTCCATCTTATCATTATATAGTTTCTAAAAGAGCCTCAGTTGTTGACATATTAGACCTAAAACCATATTGACTTGGACTGAGTATATCGTACTTATTTAGGAATATGTCCATCCTATCATTATATAGTTTCTAAAAGAGCCTCAGTTGTTGACATAGTATACCTAAAACCATATTGACTTGGACTGAGTATGTCGTACTTATTTAGGAATAAGTCCATCCTATCATTATATAGTTTCTAAAAGAGCCTCAGTTGTTGACATATTAGACCTAAAACCATATTGACTTGGACTGAGAATATCGTACTTATTTCGGAATAAGTCCATCCTATCATTATATATTTTCTAAAAGAGCCTCAGTTGTTGACATATTATACCTAAAACCATATTGACTTGGACTGAGTATGTCGTACTTATTTAGGAATATGTCCATCCTATCATTATATAGTTTCTCAAGATTTTTTAGAATTGTGGTAATAATGATATTGGCCTGTAATTTGTAAACACATTCTTTTCACCTGACTTAAATAGTGGAACAACTTTGGCAATTTTCATCTTGCTTGGGAATACACCTGTTTGAAAGGATACATTACATATGTGACTAAATGGCTTAATTATTTTAGTAATTACTTTCTTTATTAAGCTCATATTAATATCACCATAATCAGTTGATCTTTTACTTTACAATTTTGTAGAGTTCTTATAATTTCTAGGTCATCAACATAACTTAGAAACATAGTATGTCTTTCTTTCCTTTCTAAGTAATCATATATATTTGCATCATTTTCAGGTAAGGAAATATATTTTGCTAAGTTGGGGCCAACATTAGTAAATAAATTATTAAATCCATTGGCAATATCCTTTTTTGTTTGAGATTCGCTTGTTGTTTTTTATAAAGTATTCGGGGTATGTTGGCTTATTGTAGCGTTTGTTAATTGCATTATCTAATATTTTCCAGGTTTTTCTAACATTTGTTTTCTGCTTTTCTAACAATGTGCCATAGTAGTTTTTTCAGTAATTCTTAATATCGATGTTAATTTATTTATGTTTTGTATTTTTGTTCTGCTACAGCAGATCTCGATATAATAAATGCTTTATATAATTTATTTTTCTTTGTACAAGCACATTTTAAACCTCTGGTGAACCAGGGCTTTTTGTTAATATAACTTTTCCTGGAAACTCTTTTCACTGGACTATGTTTGTTAAATATATCTACGAATATGTGGAGAAGAGTCATAAGCTTGATTAACATCATTTGTATTGAGAACATTTTCCTAAGATTGTTGACTCAGTTCACCAGAAAATGAAGCCAATGTATCCTCGTTTATCGTTCTGATATACTGAAATTCATTTACCTTACATCTGCTTATGTTATACTCGCAACGTGCAAAGCGCAAAATACTGTCATTGAACAAGATACCACAAGTTAGACTGTAGCGCAATTCATTGGTGAATATGTTATCTATTAATGTAGTTTAGCTATCTGTGATCCTAGTAGGCTTGTCAATTAATGGGTAAAGACCCAAACTATACATTGTGTCTAGAACTTGTTTTAGTATTACTGTGAGTCTCATGTTTCAGCAAATCTATGTTAAAGTCACCACACATAAATATAATTTTAATAGTTTTAGCATTACTTAAAATATGTTCTATGTTTTCACAAAAGGTATCTAGGTTTGACCTTGGAGTTATGTACATACAACTGACTACAACATTTGTGTGGTTCTTTATGGTTAATTCTACAGTAATACATTCAAGAATATTCTCTACTACAAATTATTTTCTTTCCACCATTTTGCAAGATAATTCATTATTTGTGTATATAGCAACACCACCACCTCTTCGGATTCCTCTTGTGAGGTGATAAGCATCATAATTGCTTATATTAAAATCATCAATTAAATCTGTTTCTATCCATATTTCAGATATAGCGATTATGTCAAATCTTACGTAGATTTTTAAAATATAGTCTTTAATCTTTTCAAAATTACAGTTTAGGCTTCTGGCATTGAAATGTATAAACGATAATCCATTAACTTTACCGATTTTCTCAATGAATTGTAGGTTGGTGAAATCATGGGGATTATAATCCAAGTATTTGAAGGAATTGAAATTAAACTGTGAACAGTTATCAATTAATTTATAACGGTCATAATTATCTTTAACAGAAGAATTCTGAAATACAAATCTGTACTTTAGGTTTATTAGCCTTTGATGTGCCACAGTCTGGTGAAGGAGAGCGCTTTGGAAGTGACGGTGAGCAGTTCGAAGGCGACGAGGAGTAGTTTGGAATCGACAGGGAGTGACTCGGGAGCGACTGGGTCCGTCTTGAATGCGACGGAGAGCGCCTTTGAATCGACGGGGAGTGGCTTGAAAGCGACGGGGAGCGCCATACAGGCGACGGAGAACGCCATACAGGCGACGGAGAACGCCATACAGGCAACGGAGAACGCCATACAGGCGACGGAGAACGCCATAAAGGCGACGGAGAGAGGTTTGGAATTATCAAGATGCGCCTTGGACGTGACAAGATACGCCTTGAAGGGGACACAGTACGCATTGGGGGACAAGGTACGCATTGAAAGGGACAAGGTGCGCCTTGGAGGCGACAATGTATGCATTGCAGGCGACACGGTACACCTTGATGGCGAAATGTATGCCTTGAAGGGGATAAGGTACGCCTTGGAGGGGACACGGTACGCTTTGGATGCGAGGGGTTGCGAATACAGTCATTTCCAAAAATTCTTTGTGACAGGGGCCCAGCCAATTTACGTCTAATTTTCTCCCTTGCTCTTGCACTTGCACTTCAGAGCGAGCTTTCGATCGTTCTGTTGTCGTTGTCTCTGTTGAGCCCTCTTGTTGTTGGCTTTAACTTCTTCAAGCATGTTACGGCAGTTCGCCATCCATTGGTCCATGTTGGTCTGATGCGTCTTCGTACGAACCTTCTGCGGTCTTCTTACGCATGTCCATATCAATGGGGGAGAATTAGCTTTCGGAAAAAAATATATGTTCGAAGGGGCTGAAATGGACCGTTTCGTGTCGCGATGTTTTGCGTACAAATACGCATGTATCAAGGTAATAATCCAAAAACGCATTATTCTCGTCAACAAATTTCACGAGCACGTTCTGAATGGTCTGATTCCATCGCTCATCCAAACAATTTGCTTAAAAAACAAAGAAGACAATACATATTTAATGGAGGCATAACGTAAGTAACGAAATTATTTCTTCTTACTAGGTATGATAGTACATCTTACATGCATATGCATAGGTACACTATAACTTTTGTACACATAATAATCGTCGATGGATTGGACATTTATGTTCAAATGCCATTTTAAAATCACCGGGAGGATGCCCCGAGTTCACAAAAATTTTTAAAACCAAATTCAACCTCTTCCTTTATTTGGGCTTTTAGGCCCAGAGATGTATATATTACATACGATGTATAGTATATAATATTTTTTAGAACACAGATATTCTGGTCGGTATATTCTAGATGTGTTCCACAAAACACGAAATTCTTTTAATATAAACAAACAATACCTTTTAATTTTAAAACAAACCATTGGCATTTTAACCTAAATATCCGTGTTTGCCCAAAATTTCTATTGGACAACAACATATACAATTCAATTATATTACTAAATACTACTTTCGGCGTTAGATGAATACGTATAGTGATTAGAAACACAGTCCTGTCTACATTTGTAACAAACAAGTTGGAATTAACTAAATTGAATACATAACAGCACATTTGGCGAGGGGGGCCACCTTGTCCAAGGTTACAGTCAGGTTTGTTGACGTGTGACATTAGGCTATATAATTACGGTGAACGAGGCCTGCACGAAGACGTGTATTATTGATATTAGCGTAAGCGTAATTATCTTGAAATTATGTTTAAAGTGGGCATTGTAAATAAAACACACCTGAAGATGATGTGGACTGGTGAGACGATGGTCGATTCCAAATCCCTTCATAAGTTCATCACTGAGCTTATTGACAAACTCGATACCCCGATCAGTCGTCAACACCTGGGGCAGACCCATTCTTACCCATCTACAGGAAGATATAAATACAACTTTACATTTTCTGTTTTTTATGTTGTTTTTGTGTTTTAAGACCATAATATTGCAGCATCAGCGATTCTTCTTAATGTGACTCTACCCTGAAGTGTGGCTGGTATCGTTAAACCTCGTATCATGATACGTAGCATCCAGATGGTCGTGTCGCGTAAGTCGTGTAAAGATAAACATCCTATATTACAATACAATATAATAATGTTTATCTTTACGTTATATCGTATTGTAATACAGCTGCTGGTTGAGAGTCATAATGGTCGAAACTTTAGCGAGTCTTGCTTTAACATATCAGTGCTCTACTTATAATATAAGCGTATTTTACTCATGCTATATATGCTATTAAGGGACCCTTAACAATTTAATAGTTCACACAAATAATAATATTGTCGTATGCTGTTCTGCTTGTCTTTTCCCATGAAACTATGAATTTACCATTTTTTATAATACTGTCGAATTCTTCGTATTTATTAATATAATAATTATTGTTAAATTATATTTTTTATCTAACTTGGGTGCAAAGATATATGGAAATACGTCATTTATGATTGAGAACTCTACACCAACATTTCCCATGAACGATGGGCAAATTGGCCCATGCAACCAAAATTGTATGGGTCATGATGACTGGGCCAGTGCGTGTTCATGGCCCAGCGCGGTAGACAGTCGTGCGCCAATTGGCCCATGCGTGGAGTCGTTCAAGCCAATTCAAAATCGTACGCGCCATTGGCGAAGGTCGCGCACCTAGAAAATTCCTGTAACATGCAGACTGTAGGTGAAAAAAAACAACAATAAAACACTGTGTCCGGCAAAAGCGTTCAGGACAAAAATTGCCTTTAGCTGCGGGACTGTAATGTTAGCATTGTCTAGTTACACACTCCCTGACAGTGGCGCCATTCGTTCCTCATATACCCACTGCCACACATTAGTTATGTCTGAGGATTTTGCTACTGATTGCATTTGTTTTGAAAACGTGAATACGATTAAGTTTGTTTTTGTGCGGAACTATTTTACGTCCTTCAAGTGTACAATATTTACATATTATAACAAGCTGTGCACAACAACAAAACTGGCCAATTCGATGCAACATGTATATGCGCAAATAGTTTTTATTATCAAACGCTTTTAGTCTAGGATCATATTATTGTCATAATTTTCCAAAATGTCTCAAGGCTTATGTCTAGATTTCCCGTCGTTGTGTCATTGAACATGGTTGACTCATCAACCGTTTGTACCGCTCCGCAACAGTTCAGTTAGAAATTAGAATCAACGTGTGGCTGCAGTGAAGTGAGGAACAAGTGGCGCCACTGTAGGGTCTGTGGTTTAGCTGCATGAGTGGCTGACCTTGCCCTTTTTCTTATAATAATACAGACATACTCAACCAAACATGTGTCCGTTTCATTCGTAATGGCGGTGTACACTAAATGTTTCAATATAATATGGCTAGCCCACATACATGGCTAGCCTCGATTATTCCAGCTCCGGAATGTGGCGCCACCGTTTGTCGCAAACACCAGAGCTAGCAATTAAACTGTAGGTTTCACTGTGACGGAACCCATATGTATACCCAGATTCTGGGCATTGTCATTCTAACTCATCATGTATGAGTAACATTTGATAAACGTATACAATACACACGAAGCAGTTCTAAATTTGACTTATAGTTCATTCCGTATAATACCTCCATCGGCTTTCGCGTGACGGCGCCACTGTCGAGGAGTGGAAGCTCGCCTCGGTCTCGTCTCGCACGAACGGGTCTGCGCCCAATGGCATCTACTGATTGTCCGTTAACTGACTGTCCAACAAATGGCAACAACTGAACAAACGAAACTAAATCATCAATTGAACTGAAATATTGTGCAAACATAAATCAATCAGATTAGTGATGCCACCTGACGGTAACGGTCAAGCGATGTCTCTAACGCCAGACTCTGTTCACGGCGAGTTCACGAAGGCGAGAGTCGGGTAAGCGAGATTAATAGATGTCGTATCCTTTTGGTTTATTTGATGCCATTAGATGGCGACATGATAAGGGAAGATGGTTTCACCTTGAGCCATTTTTTTCATATAATGTTCCCTTTTGTGTCATGAGTGAGCCGCCTGATTACACATTGTAAACCATTGCATCATGCATTATTCGAGACACATTTCAGTGTAAATAACACACGGCTCCAGTTATTACTTCTTCTTTTAGGATAATATTTAAGGGTGCTGGTAAAGTGGTTCAAGGTGCCCCATGCATGAAGTACCTTGAACCACCAGTTAGGATACCATGAAAACCTAAAGATTATGAATGATTAAAATTGAAAATTGCATTTATTTAGTAAAATGGAAATTTCATTTATTTAGTAGCATAATACACCCTTCCAGTCGAAACATGGTGGCGATTTTTGGAACTAAGAACTCAGGTAACCAACCACAGGCAGGCACAGTAAGCAACGGTTTACGGCATATTTTCACACACAGTAATACTATTTGGGTAATACTATGTGGGCCCCAGAAGTCACGGGTGGCACATCTGCACAGTCATGTTTTTATCATGCACCATTCAATTTAGTTTAACAAAATTAACAGTAAAACCTTATGCATTCAACAGTTTATGCTGTCAATTTACACGTTTCACCAAAGACATTATAATAAATGCTAACAGAAATATCACAGGAATTAAATTACTCACCTCTCTGAATTTACTCATGTAGTGCATTTTTTTTGTAACTATAGGGCCTATACCTATTTCTAGTTAGTACGTAAAGCTAAACTCAGTCCGGCCGGACTGACTTTGGCCGCCAAAACTGGTCCGAACTGGAAAGACTTTGGCCCGGACCGATTTTTGCGTGACACACCCCTGGTATTTGTAATGGCGTCGGTGGCCTTGCTTTGAATGTGATGTTTGTAGTAACGTAGGTGGCCTCGATTTGACTGGTATTTGTAGTAGTGCTGTTGGTCTTCCTTTGACTGTAGTATTTGTAGTACGGTTGGTGGGCCTCCATTGATTGTATTATTGGTAATACAGTCGGTGGTCCTGTTTGACTAGTATTTGTACCGTGGCGTTGGTGGTCCTCCCTGGTTATGACGAGGGTTGATCACAATTAAGAGATATAATAATGCAGGTTATTATCTAAAGGTGGCTGGGTTAGCTTTGCCGAATGGTGTCACCCCAACGGGAAAGCAACTACACAATAAGATTCATTGTACTTACGATGTATCCTTTCATTTCGATTGTGTATATCTCTCTATCCTCGCGCGAAACCGTGTGGTTCATACGATGATTATTGCAATACTAGACGAGACATCGCCTGTGACTAAATGAGATGCACGGACAAACGCATACAATTATTATCCCCTTAAAACACAATGACATTGCAAACAACATCCGGTATAAGCCCTGTCGAGTTAATAGTTGCACGTAATTATCTCAATATCATCGACCATGTGGGTTCACTTTTTAATTATAACTTCAGGACCATGACGTACATGCACACACACGTACTAGGAGTGGTGAGTGTATCTACCAATTTGAAGTGCGATATTTTAAGGAATTAGGTAAGAGATTATCATTATCCAATATGACCATTGTGTGACATATGGCTGTTAGGTAGGCTAAGCCAACACATTCGAAACGCTGTAGAATAGCTAGGAACTCTTCCTTCACCATATCCTTCCTCCTTCCTTTCCTTCTCCTCCTCCTTCCTTTTCTTCTCCTCCTCCTTCCTTTCCTTCTCCTCCTTCCTTTCCTTCTCATCTTGTATTTCCTCCTCCTTCCTTTCTTTTTCCTCCTCCTTCTTTTCCTATTCTTACTTCCTTTCCTTCTCCTCTTCCTCCTTCCTTTCCTTTTTCTCCTATTTCCTTTCCTTCCCCTCCTTCCTTTCCTTTCCCTCCTCTTCCTTCTTTTCCTCCTCGTTCCTTTCCTTTCCCCCTCCTTCCTTTCCCTTTCCTCCTCTTTCCGTTCCTTTCCTTCCTCTTCTTTCGTTTCCTCCTCCTTCCTTATCCGCTAATATCTCATTTGACTGATGTCATGCAGAATAAATGTATCATTTGACTAAAGTCATGCTGAACCAATGCCTCATCAGCCTGACGTCATACTGGACCAATGACTTGTGTGGCATACGACATACTAGATGTTGTTTGACTGACATCTTGTTTATGGTATGTAGTTCTGGTCCTGTGCTGCACAATATAGCTCTAAAAGGCCAACAACTTGAAAAAGATCACTGTTGCAGGTGAGGCGAACGTGCTGCAGTCTTCCGTGGTAACCGACGGCAAGCACAAGGCTTAGCGTAGTAAACGGAGAAAGTCTCCTTGACGGTAGGTGTCGTTATACATTGCTGTGAGTCTCAGGCCGTGGTCTTGGCACCAGTTTTCAATACATCAATCCAGAATTTAAATTTACGAATGATGTTTGGTTTAAAACTTGTCTCGTGTTAAAGATAACATTTAATTCTTTGAATAAACCTAAAAATATGTCCAATTCATTTCACTCAAAAAGTGAGTCCCATTCTACTACTTTCACATCAACCAGTTCTGACATTTCCTGGAACTGAAGAAATATATCTTCATATTGTATATAATTGTAAAGGTTACGATGAAACATAAGTTCTTTTATATCCACTCCATAGAACTGTTCAAATCTGTTTACA
>BSQZ01000057.1:97500-212500 GCA_033239005.1 Lamellibrachia satsuma
CAGCACATCAGAGTAATAGGAGAGGTCTACAGGAAACACCATATGGCGTGCAACACGAGCTGTGCCTCCATGTTGTATGGGGTTAAGCAATTTCGAAAGAAACCTCTGAGATGTCTTCCACAATTGGATAAATAAATGTGAATGACTTAGGTTTCTCACGTCGCATGAACTTCACTTCAAAAGTGCTTTCATCAGTGTCCTCTGTGCGTGTTAGTATTTGCCCCACGTACATTATGCCTACAACAGTGTTCTTTGTGGCAAACTTTATCAACACAAAATCATTTTTATTCAGAGCATTTGCATTAGGCAATTCCATTTCCTCTAGTTGAGTCTGTTCAGGTTCGTCATCTGATTCGTTGTCAACGCTAAAGACCGCATCATCGTCGTCCTCGTCGGAGCTTGTGTTTTCTTTAGCCACCACATCATCAGGAGTTTCAGCTTTTTTTCTACTCTTACTGCCACCTTTGCCTTTTAACTGGCCTGTTGTTTATATTTTCCTTTCTTCGTCAGTTACCCTGATCTGCTCTTTGATTGAGATGTCTGTCAGGACAAGCGTTTTGCTCTTCTTCCTTCCACCTTTGTGTTTACGCGGTGCAGCCTTTGGAAACGGGCTGGTGACTTCCGGTGCGACAATACACTGGTCGGAATCAGATGAGGTTGGAGACAACGAATGTCTCGCAGGGTGTTGAGCGATTCTGCTCCGGGGCCTCAACACTTGGACCCGCTGCTACTGAAGGCACGTCGTCTTCCACAAGCTGTCGATCGGTAACGTAGGAGAGGAAATCTTCTTCGCTGAAGACATCGGGGTTGAACGGGTAAAAACCAGATACGCTGAAGCCTTCTGATATATTCTTTGGCGTGAAGGCCAGGGGATAAGCATGGCCTAATAACTGGGATATATTATGGATGGTGATCGGTTGGCCAGGATGGTTGATCATGAACGCGTTGGCTGCCTGGTTGTAGAAAGCATTGAAAGGGCCATTCACACTTCTATCTAGTGGTTGCAGTTTGTGACTACATTGCGGCGGCAGAGTCAGCATGACGACGCCATTGTTTTTTGCAAGGTGAACAGTTTAAGTCGAGATATGGGTGTCATGGTTGTCAAGTATAAGCAACACCGGATGCTCGTTCGAACATTTGATTGACTTGATGAAGTGACGAATAAATGCCGTGAAGTTCTCCGTTGTCATCCACCCTGTCTGATGGGCAGCTCCAACACTGCCTGGAGGAGCTCCATGCAACATCGCGTCTTTGAAGTGAACACGCGGAAATACTAAAACCGGTGGAATCAAGTTACCAGCAGCATTTATTGCGCCTAACATTGTCACCAAGGTCCCTCTCTCTCTCTCTCTCTCCTGATGTCATCTTTCCAACTTGCTTCTCGTTTCTGCAGGCGATGACTTTCGTATTGCCAACTTTCTGCTCTGTAGTGCATCCCGTTTCGTCGGCATTGTAGATGTCATTTGGGCTGAAGTGGTTCTCCATCACCTGTTCCAAGTTGTCATAAAACTCCTTTACATTCTTCTTGTTGAAGCTCGTTGCCCGAGATAAGCTGGTTGCTTCAGGGCGACGTATTGAAAGGTTTGGGAAGCATTTCATGTACCCGGTGAACCAATCTTCTCCTGCCAAGCCGTGTGTCGTCCAAGAATCGGGGAAGGTTTTCTGATTACGAACTGCGTATTCATAGGATAACACACGGACTTGCCTCCTGCTTTGATGAGGTAGTCCTGCAGAAGTATCTCTTCATTGGTAGTAAAAACCTGGCGGCAGTTGTAGTTTGGTGCATATGTCATCAATTCCGTGTCTTCAGCAGCGTTTGCCTTTTTGACATATCAACGTAGAGTTGAGAATTTTATGTCATATGCTGTACATGTGCTCCGGATACTCATCCCTTCATCAATCACTTTGCGAACAGCCGCAGCCATGCTCTCACTGTCAGTGTTCCCGATCTTTCTCTTTTCATGCTTTTTGATTCGCGCCATGCTGCTTAATTTGTCAATGAATTTATGCACAAATTTAGATGGAGAATTTCCACGGGAATACCCTGACGACATCAGCTTGGAATTGCCAATCGCCAGTTTCTATAAATAGCCTCTGATTCACTGTGCCCTGTGATTCAGTGTAGCCGGGTCTCCCCTAATAATATAAAAAATCCTCGGGAGACTCAAGTTCGTCAGCGCACCAAAAGAAAAGGGGTTAAGCAGTTCATAATCGATAATCAGTTCCAATTGTAAACAGCTGGATTCTTACGCTGTGGAACTAGGGAGTATAAGCAAGTTTAACAGGTGGGTTTTCAATTTACGGCTAAATGTTGCTATATTTCCTAGAGACTCAACACTAACAGGGAGTGAGTTCTACAGAGTCTGTGTATCAACTGAAAAAGCTCTAGTTCCGACATTTGTCTTAACACTGGGAACAAAAAGTAAATTAGAATTAGATGGTCGAAGCTGTCTGGGCTGTCTTGCAGGAGTGAGCAGTGAATGTAAATATGCTGTTTGCTTGGATGAAAGTACTTGATAGGTAATTGTACAGATCTTAACAATAATACGATATCGGACAGGGAGCCAATGCAATGATTTAAGAAGTGGGAATGAGTAGGAGAAAAGAGCAGACCATATAACTACCCTTGCCAAACAATTTCGCAACCGTTGAAGTTTCAAGATATCCTTGAGAGCAGTATTATGATAAAGGGAATTGCAACAGTCAAGTCTATTGCTAACAGGAGCATTTGTAATAGTTTTGACAACGACAAAATACATATATAGGGCGAACACGACGACGGTCGCGAATATGATAAAAGCAACAACGACAAGTTTGTTGGTTTATCTGGTTATGATGAGGGGTTATCACAATTAAGAGAGATAATAGTGCCGGTTATTATCTAACGGTGGCTGGGTTAGGTTTGCCGAATGGCGTCACCCCAACGGGAAAGCAACTACACAGTAAGATTCATTGTACTTACGAGGTATCCTTTCATTTCGATTGTGTATATATCTCTATCCTCGCGCGAAACCGTTTGCTTCAAACAAAGATTATTGCAATACTAGACGAGACATCGCCTGTGACTAAATGAGATGCACAGATAAAAGCATACAATTATTCTCCCCTTGAATCACAATGACATTGCAAACAACACAAGCCCTGTCGCGTTAAGAGCTGCACATAATTAATCCCAATGTCATCGACCCTGTTGGTTCACTATTTACTTATAACTTCAGGACTAGAACGTACTTGAAATAAGTGCAACGTGACAAAGGACACTGTTGTAGGTGAGGCGCATGCGCTACAGTCTTTCTTGTTGAACGACAACAAGCACAAGGTGCCAATGGTGGGCTGGCGGTGTGTCAAAGACATTCTAAAAAAAACTTTGCAACCTGTAATTTTAAGAGGTAGTATGATTAAATACTATATCATACGATTTAACCAGAACATGGCTAAATAAAGAAATTCAAATTGCCGGTCTCTGCAGACGTAGAAATTTGAACCAATCATCTTGTATGGCAATATAAGCCCTAGGTCGATCAGACCGTAACATCCGATTTTCCCATATTTTTGTTAAGCCATATAAAATAAATTAAACGCATTGCGTAAAAGAACTTGCCAGCATTGACTATGACTTCTGGGTTGGAACCGTCAAGTGCAGCCCGACTGATGGTGTGACTACCATGATCACTCCAGTAGACCACGCAGGCTGTCTACGTCATCTGGCCTTCAGTGATAAGAAACATGTTATGAACGTTCGGTCTCTCAAAGTGATGACACATTTCTACCCGGCTAATAAACAGCTATGTACATTTCTACCCGGCTAATAAACAGCTATGTACATTTCTACCCGGCTAATATACAGCTATGTATATTTTTATTGCTAGCATTTGTGGCCGTTTACTAAACCTCTTTAAACTTAGACTATATTTCTATTTTGTTTTAGCTGAATGTCTTAGTATTTTTGGTGCTGTGAATACAAATAAACAAACCGATGAGACAGCATTCGGACAATCCTGTGTCGTGGGTGTATCATTTCTTATGTTTGTTATTTTAAAAGGTAAACAGGCAACGTTGTTAAATAGCGCGGTATCCAGTCCGTTGGACCTTTCAAGACACTTTACACTTCACCACCTGGCAGACCTGCACACTCCAATAATAACTCCATTTAACCAGGAAGCATTCAGCCTAGTTGTAATTACTGCGTTAATACTACTCGTTCATTTATTCATCTATTGCCAGATACTCATTTATACGTCTGAGTTACCTGAAAAATATGGAGCAAAAGAAATTGCCCAAGCTTCGAAACAGCAGCAAGAGCATTAGAAACCGTTTTCTCCCGACGGAGAGTCAGGTGTTCTAACCACTACGCCACCGCGACCCTCTTGGATTATATTTCCCATGCAATACTGAGAGGTGAGTGCAGTCACGTGCGGCCTGCCTGGCTAGAGACCGCTGGCATCGACACATTCCGTAATTTGTTCGGCAACTCATCGCCGCCGCACAGTTGTACACTTTGTTCAGCAACTGACAGTTGTTAGTAAGTATAGAAGGCACTATATATATATATAACAACTGTGTTTATCCAGCTCAAACGAGCAGTACGAAACTTCTTATCGGCAACATTTTTACAAACCGACGACCGCAAGTGATTCGCTCGCCCATCGATAATGTCAGCCGACGGTCACTTGTGATTCAAGCGCCCACCGATAATTAGTCCATTAGAAATCGACAATGACCGGGACATTTTGGCTATACAGCAAATTTTGTGTTAAACTCACTAGGTGGGTGCCCAGAGTGCCCCCAAGAATGCAACCAAAATCAACCCTGGGAACATTGTTTTTTTACCCCAATCCTTGATTTGGGGTATTTTGGCCCAATTTTGTGACTCCGAATTATATTTGCCTATGGTCATCATATTTGTTTAACTGTTTCATTTTCTGTCCAATATGTGTAATGTTGCACTATTTTATAATGATTTATATAGTTTAATTAGTGTCACGTGTCATTAATGATCACTTGGTATATTTTATAGTAGATTGGAGGGAAATGTTAACGAAGCAGTTTACACCGACAATGCATTGAACCAACAAAATCCTGGAAAATATTAACGTACCCTATAGGCGGATCCAGAGGGGGAGGGGGTCCGGACCCCCCCTTTTTAGTACCAAAAAAATTCATTGCAATTGCATGTCAACGGGGGATAAACGCATTGCCAAGAAATGACAGAAGGTAAAAATTGTCGCTTACTATATACGAATTCTTTAGTAGCAGTCCGACATTGTTTTCAGACACTAATCTATGGCGATACACCTGTAGTTCACGGGATCCCCAAAGTTATTTTTAGCATTAGCAGTGACGTCGTTCACAGATTAACTGCACACGCACACTGACCCTCGAAAGAACGAATGAATGTTTGGCGTTCCTAGACGTGTTGTGTGCAGTTGCTGGATCTGCGCAATCTGCAGATTTCGCTCGATTGCGCTGCGCAATCCTCGGATACTCGAAAATCTGCAGATTGCGCAGATCCAGAAATGCGCCCAACAGACTCACTGGTCGTTTGATGAAAATAGTCTGCATCAGTTCTTCGGACCGCACCTTCAAGATAACAATTGGCATTTTTACATATCAAAATTTAAGCTAAGCAAAGAGAAGGTCTCCTTACTTGTCTCCATCTTCCAATTACAATCAAGCCGATCTTCCCCCAAGCGATGATAGAAGTACGCCAACCTTGACGCTCGTTTGGACCGACTTAGACTGGTGTACACGTTACGTGACCGGATTATTGAGTCGCATCTCAGTGCCATTGGACATATGATGGACAATCTCGGTTAATTTCATTGGCAAGTCATACACGCATATAGTTTTGTGTATGCAAGCAAATAATTTATTATCGGCTTTGATCACAATGCAATGTTTTATCTAAAAATTAATGTGTTTAACTTTTATTTTATATTACCACTTAATGTATATTACTCTCAAGCTTATGCAAACATTGTTCCTCATTGGAAATTAATGACACTTTAACACTTTCATCTGAACCTGTGTATCCATATGACAAATAAAAGAGGGTTTTTATGGTTTCCCTCCTATCAAAAGTCCGACATTCCTTGAATGTGCACCAGATATATGACTATTTTCTTATTTAAAATTAGGTACCTAAAATTAAGGTGGGGCAGAACAATGAATGGAACAGCCAGGAACCCCCCCCCCCCCGTTAGTTCCAGTAGCCAGTAGCCCTGCCTGTAGGGGAAATGTTGGCATACGATGATGCTAGTCTCCTGCACGTGTAAAGTCCTCATTGCCAACTGTCTCGCGGTTGATGACGTCAGCACGCTAACATACCTTTCTGTCCAAGTTTTCTAATCAAACCACCACCATCTTCTCGACATAGGACACATTGGATCACATTAGCGACCGGTTCCTAAAAACGATGTTTGACTTGTTTTCTAGGCTTTCTTTATAATATCTGTATCTGCACTTTATACATCATATTTTCACTAACACTTTAAATACTTTAATGGTTTTAATTTATCAGACAGAGTATTAAAATTTAACACCGTATCTTACTAACTATGGATTTCTCAATGATAAATAAAGCAAGCACAATCATTAGGCGTTGGCAGTAATATCATGCACAATGTCGTGATTGGCCTTCCATGCCCTGCATACTCGATGACGTCGAATTTGTTAAAGGCACAACTATTCCTAATGATCTCCACAGGAAAAGTGTTGACTTTTCTAACAATTAGCAATATATAAAATAGCTATTAATGATTTAGAATATTGTTCCCTTGCGCAACAGTATTTTAAGACGTTTGTAAAATTATATTAAGTATAGCTAATTTGGCCCCAAACGGTATATGTGTTCTTACCGCTCATGTTTGTTTTTTAAACACAAAATGGTCCATGTGATGTAGGATGTATCCTTCCTCCAAACATGTCATTAATTAAATTAAACAGTGAATGGACACGGGAAAATTAGGTATTAATACACATCTACACAAATTTACTAACCAAAAGCTTGCCGGCCAGTGCTAGGCGTTGTGTGTCAAAACCAATAAAAGAAAATCGGATTATATTTAACAGGCAGGGTACATAAATTGTTCGTGGGAAAAATCAATTTCCCCACGGTTGATTTTGGTTGCATTTTTTTCTGCAAGCCAAGGAAACCCTTCTTGTCATTAAAAAAATGCTTTATAATCAAACTGTCTGGGTTTGGTAAAAAATTGCTGTTTTTCACTGGATTAAATCTCAGCCCAAATCCATTAGTTTCGCGCGCCCACCGATGACGACCGCTGACGGCCACTTGTGATTCTCGCGCCGACAAGTATTGCAGCCCGCCTTAAGCCCGCCACACAATATACGACGCTACGGCGGCGCAACGCAACAAGACGTCGTGGAATAATCTTGAATAACTGCCGCACATATCACGACGTTTCTTGGTGAACCCGTTGTGGAACTGACATGACCCTAGCGGTTTCCTTCAAACTCATCCAAGGAAAACTGAATTTTAAAATGAAAAAAGTATTTTATCACACTTGATATATATATATATATATATATATATATATATATATATATATATATATATATATATATATATATATATATATATATATATATATATATATATATATATATATATATATATATATATATATATATATATATATATAAACACGAAAAACAAAGATGATATCTTTATCAAAACATCATCTCAGGATATATCGGAGATGATATCACCATCAGATCGCATAATATCACATATCAACATCTCACTATGACAGATCAGTGCTGCTGTGTGTGCCGCATGTAACTACCATCTGTACAGACTGTCGTCAATACGGCACTATTTAACAACTGAAGCCGCGAAAAGCGCTGTCAATGCACTCGTCACCTCTCGCCTGGACTACTGTAACTCCCTCTTGCATAACATACCGTTATCACAGACAGCCCGGTTGCAGCGTGTCCAGAACAATGCAGCCAGGCTAATAACACGCACCAGTAAACACGACCACATCACACCAGCGTTGAAGGAGCTGCATTGGCTGCCGGTTGAGAGCCGAATCGCCTTCAAGATGTTGGTAATGACTTATAAATGCATCAATGGTTTGGCGCCGTCTTATCTTGCAGAACTTGTTCAACCACGAAAACGTGACGGACGCCTACGCCAGAACTATGCGCCAACACTGCACCAAGGCATAACAAATAAGTGTATTGGCGATTCGGCATTTGGCGCAGCAGCACCACGACTATGGAATGAATTACCTGTGAACATTCGTGCATCGGGGACACTTTCTGTGTTTAGAAAGTGTTTAAAGACATATCTTTTTATTGGACATTTTAATTAATTTAAATTGTTTTGAAATGATGGACATTGCTTTATAATTTTTTTTAATGTTATATACATTTTAATTAGTGCTTAGATTTTTATATTAATTTATATAGTTTACATAAAAAATTTTTAGTACAGTATTAGTTTAGTTTAGTTTATATAATTTGCATACACATTTTTGGTACAGTATTTATTTATTTATTTTTATATTAGTTTACATAATTTCCATATTAATGTACGTCTTTAAACCAGTGTTTAATTTGTTTAAAATTAATTTATATAATTTACATACAAAGCATTGTAAGTCTTAAAACCAAAGTTTAATTTTATTTATATAATTTACATTCCTCTTTTAGTATTGTACGTCTTAAAACCAGTGTTCATATATATATATATTTTTAATAAGGTACATTTTATCTATTTATATTTATTAATATATATATATAGGATATATATTAGGCTATAAAAATATATTATATTATATTATATATATATATATATATATATATATATATATATATATATATATATATATATATATATATATATATATATATATATATATATATATATATATATATATATATATGTATATATATATATATATATGTATATAAACCGTTATATGGTTATATGTATATATATATATATATATAATTAAAATAATAAATAATTAAAATGAAAAAAGTATTTTATCCACATTTTACCGAAATATTGAGCTTACATTTGATATATATATATATATATATATATATATATATATATATATAAACCGTTCTATGATTATGTATATATATATATATATATATATATATATATATATATAATTATAGAAAGGCTTGTTGATACCACATACACAATATGGGTTGTTACAACGAAAAAAAAAACATTATACGACACAAATAATTTGACCTTGATTTGAATAACATTTGGACGATCAACCAAATAGACAGGGGTGCTCACGCCAGAGGTCAATTAATTGATTTTACTTTTCTAGAGGTCACATGTCTGCCAACTGGTCGGCGACGATCGCACAGTGCCGCACACTACACGACGACGTACGACGATTAAAGACAAGGTAAGACTGTCGCAGGCAAATCTTCGAAATATTGAACACGAATATATTCCTCGACGCGACGGAAAAAAGTCCACGATGGTCGTACCCCCGTCTTAAAGAGCCGCACACTATACGACAATTCGTCGGCGACGATCGCTGAGCGTCGCGTCATCATCGCGTTGTGTGGTGTTTAGCGGGCTTTTTAGGCTGACCCGTCTTTGCGGTAGCCACCGAAATTCGTGACAGGAGCTGCTATGGGAACGGGCGAGTATCTGCCGTGGCGCACATTAGGCGAAAGAACGTGGGATGATGCCTGTGCCAACCAGCCCACTTATCCCAGGGGTTCAGAAACTAGCTCAGATTTCTCATTCCACCTCCTGGTCGCTGCTTGCCTTGTCAGATCTCGTCTTTTATAATTGATAACTTGATCAGCGCAGTTCCGTTGACGATCGCCACCGCTGCCGTAAGAGAGCGGTAGTGATCGTGCTCAATTATTAACCGTTCCACGTCACCCGGACCAGTACAAGGGGCGTCCACGTTACACCGGGTTACACCGATGGTAACGTCAATCAACTGTTGCAACTAATGCACATTATCACAGCAATCAACTGACTTATTCATGGTTTATGACGTGCTTCACCAGTTTGTCGCCCGACCAGGAAGTATTGTGGCCACAGTATACAGTAGACCCAATCATTCTTTCTAGATAGCACATTTGCTAAATGTCGGCGGAACTAGCACTTAGCACGTAGGAAGGAAGTTAGAAATATGTGATGTCTTGAGTTAGACACTAAAACCGCACTTCACGTCTTCCTGATGTTGGGCTTTGATTTTGGGGCCGTGGTAGTGACACTCACTTCTTCCTGGTGTCGGGTTATGACTTTGGGGCCGTGGTTTTGAAAATAACTTCTTCCTGGTGTCAGGTTATGACTGCGGGGCCGTGGCAGTGACAGTCGCCCGCTTATGTGTAGCCGAATATAGCCGTACGTGGAACTTACAAACACATCATCACGTAATTGGGTACCATGAATATAACTGTGGTCGGGTCAGTGAGGCGTGCCTGGTGCATCTCTGTGAGGCGCTCCTGACTTGGGAACTGGATCAGAGTTGCTGAAATGTATAATTTGGGTCACCACAACGCGGCTCACGCAGTTCTGGATAATCACCTCACATCGAGCCAAACATTACAGAAAGCATCTGTCCGTGTGTGACGGGTTACTGAACTCTCGGGGAGGTATTCTTCAAACAGCCATTCGTTGACTAAAGCAAGAGTTCTCGGGGTGGCTTGACAAGATCTAGTAGATGGTATCTGTACACAGACTATTGCAAACACTGAAACAAAATGGGCACTAAATTAAAAAATTTCCCAGAACAGAACATTTTAATTCAACTACAATCGGTATTTTGGAGGCGTTGAATCGAGTGGAATCGTAAAATATCAGGTACTCTGGAATTAATTAACTTTACGAGCAGGTACGTTGCATTGTCTCACTATGATCATCCAAACACGTCAAACTATATTAACATTTTGCACGTTTCAAGTCACCAGCACTAATTATGCAATTTATATACACAAACAACACATTCAAGTTTCATCGTTTGCGGGAAAAATACAAATACTTGACAGGTTTGAAAAACAAAAAGTAGGCAATCTTACCCTCATTTTCTGTCTTCATTGTGAATAATGAATCAATGTCGTAGATCATCATCTTCGGAGATGAGCTGTGAAGATAGACCGTGAACTGGACGCGTCACTGACTGATCTACTGGAACTTTCAAGATGGCAGTGTCCGTCGTAACCAGCAGGGAATGGACGTCAGTAGCAACAGCTGGAAAGACAACGAACTAATACAGACAGTGCTTGTAATAGACAGTATATTGCATCGTCACAATACTAATTATAACTGCGAAAAAGGTTAGATGTCAACCTACATATGCGACGTGGTGATGGATGCTATTGGTGTAAGGGAGACCGGATCTAGTAGTAAAATATTTCAGTTTGAGTCAATCTTTGTATAAAACACATGTTAGACGCGTTGACCCTTTCAGTGTGCACGTGTAATTTAGCCACGCAGCAATTACTGCGCGAAGACGATTCGTTCACGTATTCACCTCTGTCTAAACACAGCTGAGTGAACTGGGGTAATACGTGGCGAATCAAATTGCTAATGCGTCGAACGGGCAGCAAAAGGAAATATACAAGTGAGTCGACCCGACCGTGGGGTCGTATATGAACCCCTGTAAGTGTGATACCCGTATTGCTAAATGTCTAGGAGGAGTAGCATGACATACAAACATTTGCTGGATCATAGTAAGGTGTTTGCCTGTCCGTATTCTATGGAATATATTCGGGGACAAATATAATACTGCTCGCAGTTGAAATAGGCATCGAAAAATAAAATATTTTGTATTGATGTACACATGTAAATGTGTTAATTCAAACGCAAACGGAAATGTGTAGGAGACATTGGTGCATTTAAATGCAAATGCATTTGCATTGACCCAAGCCTGGTATAATTGGTTTTTATTAAAAATATTTGTTGAATAATTCTTTGAAACAGAATGTTATGCTAAATTTATTTGAGAAATGCTTCTTCGAATATATTTCACCCAAAAAATTTAACATTGTTGCAGGTACATACGGATTACGCATAGGCCTCGTTACCGGGGAACATTGATGTCCGGCTGCTGAAGCCACAACGGAGAAAACCTACACAGATATCGACATTCCTGCTGACAGTTGAAACACTCTAGCTCCCCAGCTTTTCGTGGTCGCATTTGCTTTCTGCATAAACCATAACTTATTAAAACCGGTAAACGATAACATTTGCTTTCAATATAACCCATAAAAGTCAATCGATCAAATGAGGCTTTGCAGCAATAGTAGACCACAAAGCAGCACCAAATCTCTGTTGCTCCTTCACAACAATGTTTGGTATCACCGATGAGAGTTACGTAGATCGAATATTATAAGTTTTTGAAAACACTAATATAAATTGTTTAGCCAACGTAACGTCTATTAGCTGTTGATATACAGCGCCATCTGGTGAACACACATTGCGAATAGAAAGCTCGCCATTAATGACAACGACAGGGAAATTCGATTTGCCCCAGTTTTGAGAACTTCGGTCGATCCCCGCCAGATTTGATTGCCCCAAGTCAGCTTGAGCAGTATTAGACACAATAAAATGGGACAGATTCACGCGAATGACAATCAACAAACCAATGTAAATTTAAAAAGCTCGCGGAGTGCCATGCTGGTGTTATGTCTTGCTGTATATACACCTTCATGTGTGCTGTGCATGAGTGGAAACCACGTAGCCTGTCACCCCCAACACAAGGCAGTCAGTTTGATAATTATTTTGCTGTTCACTGGCTGTTATCAACTTACCAGAAGTTAGTTGGAATAAGATGTAAACAAAATTGTGGGTTCACACTAATGAGCAGGGGGTTCACAAAGGGGGATTCACGTGAACCCTTTGATCGCCTTTCTAGCTAGGTTATGAAAACGCTTACGTTCCCTTAAAAAATAATCCAAATCAATCCAAAACATATAGTAAACCGCAACACTTTTGTACTAGTGTATTGAAATTAATGCAGAGAAAACACAGCTCATGACTCACGACATAAATGGTACAAAACATACGGATACAGTCAGTTTGAAAGAGATAAAGCTGTGCACTCTTTCAAATATGTTCAATTGATGGAACAAACCCAGAAGGCCTAATAAGAGTTGTGTAAACCTCAGCCGCGCTGAAAAAAATGAATTCATTATTCTGAGAACCAAAGTAAAACTAATGCGAGTTCTAGTTATTTCGATCTTTCTTCATGCCTTCGATAGATGGACTGACTATTATAAGCTACCTTCGTCGTTGCTCCCTTTAAAAAGGGAAGAAGCCAGATGTCTTCTGTTGTGCGTGACAGGGTCGGTAGGCTTAGATGTGTCCATTCCTTTATGTCGTCCAGACAGTGTTTGGCGTCCCCGATTTCACTTGCCTTCCGGGGGTTTTGCATGCTGGTTTTTGAGACTGTGTTGTGTTGACTGATGTGGCCAAACCAGGAGACCTTGCGTTGTTTCACCGTTGACAACAAGGGCTCGTGCTTTCAACTCCACATTTTGCCTCACATATACGAGGCTCTAATAGAAGAACTTAAGAGAAAAACCCAGTTGCTGAAAATCAGATGCTACCGTATTGGGTTTCAAAACGTCCAAGCAACAGGACTACCTTTTGTGAATTGACACATAATTGAAATGTGGACTCATAACTCCTAAATTCTGATTTCTGACGAATTTCTACACCAGATCTGTGTTATGGAACCACATCCGTATTCAGGCCTTCACATCGCCACGCGGTCTCCGTCCCACACGTGTACTCAAGTCGCATGCCACCACCCGTGTAACACACAGACATCAGGTGCTGCCACCTGATGGACTGGATGCACTTAGTCAAGTGGTTTAAACGGGTGCAACGTGTGCCATTACTGACGATAACGCATTTGTCAAGTTTATTAATGTAAACTCACAATATATTACAAGGCGTCTGTGCGTATTCACCCCCCCCCAGCAACCATGACGTTCACTGCTGGGAATACGGTAGAGTAGTAGCATCGCTGGGATTAACAATTTATATTCTACTTTGCAGCAGCACAGCTCAGCAAAAAGGCAGTTACGTCGCCAAACCACTGCACTGTGTAATACTGAAATCCATTCATGCAAACTGTGTAATTGTGAACACAGTTGAATATTATGACAGAAACTGGGAACATATTCTCAAAACTGCCAGAGACTATAATTGTGAAACCCGAAAAGCGAAGTGTTTGAACAGAACAAGTTCTAACAGCGGGATGACCGTGAACGGGAGGCCACTGGTAAGTTAGTTAGGATTATGGATGCCACTGGTAAGTTAGTTAGAGTTAGGGAGGCCACTGGTAAGTTAGTTAGAGTTAGGGAGACTACTGGTAAGTTAGTTAGATTGAGGGAGACTACTGGTAAGTTAGTTAGAGTTAGGGAGACTACTGGTAAGTTAGTTAGAGTTAGGTAGACCACTGATAAGTTAGTTAGAGCTAGGGAGATCACTGGTAAGTTAGTTAGAGTTAGGGAGACTACTGGTAAGTTAGTTAGAGGTAGGGAGACCACTGGTAAGTTAGTTAGAGTTAGGGAGACTACTGGTAAGTTAGTTAGAGTTAGGTAGACCACTGATAAGTTAGTTAGAGCTAGGGAGACCACTGGTAAGTTAGTTAGAGTTAGGGAGACTACTGGCAAGTTAATTAGAGCTAGGGAGACCACTGGTAAGTTAGTTAGAGTTAGGGTACTGCAAACCAGCTGTGACAAAAGAAAGAATCTAAGAAACAAATATTTTTGTGGCAGACCAAGAAAGTGATTCAACTTCGTGAAAGCGATATAACTGTAACTATTGCTCTTGATATATGTCGTGTAGCAGAGGCAAACAGAGTGCAAATGAAAGTTAAGGCAAGTGACACTCAGCAGATTCGTGAAGTACAGAGTCTCAGCAAGAACAAACCAAAGAACACAGAAAAGTCAAACAAACACAGACAGAAAAATGACAGATATACATATGCACTATTTAGTGCTGCTGCCTAGTGGACTAATTTGACTAATTCAAGCGGTCTTAACGGGAGCAACTTTTGCCATTGATAAAAAATAATTATACTTCCTGTACATATTGATAGTGGAACATATGCATCGTGCAAATAAAAATGTCATTTAACAATAATGCTGCGCATACAAGTGTGACATTATATCAAGTGCTAACAGTCAGTAGAGACGTGTCATTGACCAAATAATCCGTACAATGCAGATCACTATGACGTGCCGCGCAGGCATTTTCTCTCCTAATTACCTTTATTAGAGACAGGAAAACTCTCCCACTAGAGACAAAGCGTGGGTGTGGTTGCGGTAATGGTGGTGGTGGTGGTGGTGGTTGTGGTGGTTGTTAGTGGTGGATGTGCAGCAGCAGCAACAGCAGTGGCACCACCACCAATAGCAGCAGCAACAACAGCAGCAGCGGCGGCGGTAGCAGCAGCAGAAACAATGACAGCAATAGCAATAGCAATAGCAATAGCGGTGCACGGAGCCTCCAAGCTGCAACTAACGGGATCTAATCTAAAGTGCACCTATTAGCTTCCCGAACTCTCTCCTCTTGTGAGAAAAAGTATGCACAATCGGATAAGGAAGCGTTTTCAACGTCTACGGAATCATCAAATTCCACAAGTAGCTCAATGGACGTGAATTCATCCTACAAACATATCACAAACCGTTGCTTGGACTCTTGAAGACCGCACCGTCTCAGTGATGTCTAGTGCCAGAATTCAAAGATGGACGCTCACATTGGGTAACTATCAGTACTCATTAGAGTACAAGCCAGGTCAGTGTATCAGTCACGCTGTTGCTTCATCCGTCTACCACTACCATATGCACCAAACCAAGCGCAGACAACAGAGGAAGTTGTCCTAGCTCTATCCACCAGGGATGAAGGATCGATCACATCAGAGAAAAACCCTAGTAGACGAACTGCAAGATACACACCATTTCATCCATTCTCTTCAACGCCTCCCTCTTCTCTCGTGTCATATCTCTGGTTCTACGTCCTCGTCTCTCTCGTGTCATATCTCTGGTTCTACGTCCTCTTCTCTTGTGTCATATCTCTGGTTCTACGTCTTCTTCTCTCGTGTCATATCTCTGGTTCTACGTCCTCTTCTCTCGTGTCATATCTCTGGTTCTACGTCCTCGTCTCTCTCGTGTCATATCTCTGGTTCTACGTCCTCTTCTCTTGTGTCATATCTCTGGTTCTACGTCTTCTTCTCTCGTGTCATATCTCTGGTTCTACGTCCTCTTCTCTCGTGTCATATCTCTGGTTCTACGTCCTCGTCTCTCTCGTGTCATATCTCTGGTTCTACGTCCTCTTCTCTTGTGTCATATCTCTGGTTCTACGTCTTCTTCTCTCGTGTCATATCTCTGGTTCTACGTCCTCTTCTCTCGTGTCATATCTCTGGTTCTACGTCCTCGTCTCTCTCGTGTCATATCTCTGGTTCTACGTCCTCGTCTCTCTCGTGTCATATCTCTGGTTCTACGTCCTCTTCTCTCGTGTCATATCTCTGGTTCTACGTCCTCTTCTCTCGTGTCATATCTCTGGTTCTACGTCTTCTTCTCTCGTGTCATATCTCTGGTTCTACGTCCTCTTCTCTCGTGTCAGTTCAGCGCAATCACGAAATATGATTACCAAATGCTAAAAACAAGCTACATAATTCAGCTATGTAGCTAGCAGATGCCTTTCTCTAGATCCAAAGCAATGAAATGACACGGAGCACGGATCCCCCTAGTTGAAACTAACGGAGTCTAATCTAGATTGATATGTAGCTAGCTATACCTATTAATCCTTTCAAATATGGTCTATTCGAATCGATGTGGGTACTTGCTTTGTGTTGTTTCAACAGGTGATGTTTGACTTCTGCTGTATGGAAAGAAAAGTTTCATACTAATTCGTAAACAACATAATGTTTAAGTTGTGTCATTTGATTCAGAATGTGATTACATTGCTACACTTTCAGACACATGTAAGTAACTAAAAAACACAATCTCAAACAACTAAGCATGCGTATTAAAATGTTATTACAACAGCAAGAAGGCGGACGTTTTGATACAGCAGGGATAACAACCGGTTATGTTATTCTCGATTATATTAGGCGGAGTCCAGTGCATCAGTAGGTGATACTGGGGACGTTCATGTAAGAAAAACGTTATGTGTTGTACCCAGTGATCACATTAATGGAGTATGGCTGACATTCATATAATAAATATAAGTAGTATATAGGTGCTGCATTATTCCGTGCTCAATTCATCAGACCCTATCGATGACATTCCTGTAACGAACGTTGGTGAAACGTCGATGCCGAATATGTGCTAAACTCAGTAAATTATACTACGGGAACAGACAGTAATAAAGCGGCGTCGCACTCTGTACTCAGATCAGTAGACCATTTTACCGATTTAATTAGCGTGTGAAACTACACCAATAAATATGTGCCGCACAACGTGATAAAATCAGTATACCACATCACTTACATCCATAGACAAAACAAGACCTATATATCATATATTTTATGCAGACGAATAATTGTAAACGCTTTTGGCTACCCACGTTTATACGAATTGATTAATGTACAGTTAGAAAGAAAGTCTACCAGATGGTCCGTAATAAACGTTTCTAATAATTTACAATTCATTAATGTTAAAATCGCTGGATGTATTTTTTTCTCGAAATATTTGTATAATATGGGACAGACACGTGAGCACCCTCCAGCCACACTAGTTAGTGTACGTTGATTTCACAGATCTTCCATGGTACGTGAATGGTCACGTGTTTGCAGTCGTCGCCTTCACAGACACATGTCACTACGCACGTGATCTGACATTCAGTGTCAGACTCGACAGGACCACTCAGACTGCAGCGACGATACACTCCAGCGATGGCGCATGCTGGCCATATATGTTGTCTCATTGACACGTTGAAGTGGGACTCTACACAGACAAGACGATGTCCAGTGATTCTGACCGTGAATTACGTCTCGGTTTAATTGGGTGTACTCGCCTTCATGATAAGTCCCGGCAGCCAGAATTTCTGTTGTGTTTGCTGAACCCAACGACTGGAACTTGCCACCAAAGTGTAATGGTCGGTATGTGCCAGTTCCAGACATGTCGCGTTGTCGGCATCGATGAGACGCGTCTGTAGTTCCATCTCAACTGGCGGGTCCGTATTAGGCAGAGCTGGTGGCACAACAAAAGGCTAAGTTAATCAACATAGTCGACATATGATCAACCGTAAGTTAGTAAGTCAATTGATATTGGTACTGAAATCGTTACACAACTTTTCATCCATATTTTCGAGAGGGAATATTATGAAAGAAGACATTTGTCCTGTGCCAAAATTATTGATGCACCATATTAATAAAACATTAACAAACACGGTGGCTTATGAACATAGTATCCACAAACAATAAAGACCACTGATTACCAGTGATGTTTAGATATGTCTTGCGTGGTGAACGTTAGATACATAAAGATGAATACTACAAAGGTGTTGTAAGTATCATGAACTGAATCTAAACATCTACAGTTTGTTTCAAATCAAAAGTTTTGAAACAAATATTTTAATGTTGGATATGGTAGTGTCACTTTTATCTTAGTGTGAAATATCGCCCAATACCAAATAAAAGTCACCTGTTAACGTTGATCGACGACTCCACGTTAACTTCAAGTCATCGCCTTTTAATAGCACACGGTGACATATTATATCAAAGATTGCAGTTTGTTTAATAACATTTGCGATTTGTTGATGATCTACATAAAATAAAACATATAATAATTATACATAGCTATATTTTCACTTGCGTCAAATATTCATATTAGACGAGACCGATAGTTGAAATAACGCAGGGATTATACATACTACCTAATAACATGCCCTAGTACAAGATTATACATTATGTCAATGTCTGCACTTTATTTTCTAACAATAATTTGATGTTTTGTCGTTGACGCATAGCATGAATATGCATAGCCAGACGTAGCTACATTATCACTTGAATCGAGTACTGGCATTAGATGAGACCGATATATTGAAGTACTACAAGATTCATACATACCACCGAGTAACGAGTAACCCCTCAACACCGCAATTCCCATCTCTCTAGCTGTCCCATGGTTCGTCCAATCCACTCGGAATAAGTAAACACTGGAGAGAATGGTGCGCAATGTTATGTATATGTACATGCAAATGTCCAGACAATTGTAGCAATTTTAGTAGTTAGGGCTATAGAGAATAATAAAGAATTTGAACAAAATCAAGATTAAAAAAGACAAAGATGATGTGAATGTGGATATTAAGGTAGAGGACCAAAAACAGCTCACTTCCAACTCTTGGATACGGAGGAGGATGGAAACATAAGGTGGACATACAGAATAAGCAACGAAGAGGTACTCAGTGTGGTAGAAGAAAAAGAAATGAAGGATGAAGGCTACCAGGTTAAATTAACTGAGTTCCTGATATACGGTCAGCGGTCTCTAGCCAGGCAGGCCGCACGTGACTGCACTCACCTCTCACATTGCCCTTGAAATATAATCCAAGAGGGTCGCGGTGACGTAATGGTTAGAACACCTGAGTCTCAGTCGGGATAACCCGGTTTCTAATGCTCTTGCTGCTGTTTCGAAACTAGGGCAACTTCTTTTGCTCCATGGTTTCTCATGTAACTCAGGCGTATAAATGAGTATCTGGCAATATATGAATAAATGAACGAGTAATATTAGCGCAGTAATTACAACGAGGCTGAATACTTCCCAGTTAATTGGAGTTGTTATTGGAGTGTGCAGGTCTGCCAGGTGGTGAAGTGTAAAGTGCCTTGAAAGGTCCAACGGACTGGATACCGCGCTATTTAACAACGTTGCCTGTTTACCTTTTAAAACAACAAACTTAAGAAATGATACACCCACGACACAGGATTGTCCGAATGCTGTCTCATCGGTTTGTTTATTTGTATTCACGGCAACAAAAATACTCAGACATTCAGCTAAAACAAAATAGAAACATAGTCTAAGTTTAAAGAGGTTTAGTAAACGGCCACAAATGCTAGCAATAAAAATGTACATAGCTGTTTATTATCCGGGTAGAAATGTGTCATCACTTTGAGAGACCGAACGTTCATAACATGTTTCTTATCACTGAAGGCAGATGGCGTAGACAGTCTGCGCGGTCTACTTGAGTGATCATGGTAGCCACGCCATCAGTCGGGCTGCACTTGACGGTTCCAACTCAGAAGTCATAGTCAATGCTGGCAAGTTCTTTTACGCAATGCGTTTCATTTATTTTATATAGCTTAACTAAAAAGTATGGGATAATTGGATGATACGGTCTGATCGACCTAGGGCTTATATCGCCATACAAGACGATTGGTTCAAATTTATACGCCTGCAGAGACCGGCAATTTGAATTTCTTTATTTATGTCGCCATACTAGATGATTGGTTGAAATATCTACGTCTGAAGAGAATTTGAATTTCTTTATTTAGCCTTGTTCTGGTTAAATCGTGTGATATAGTATTTAATCATACTACCTCATAAAATTACAAGTTGCAAAGTTTTTAGAATGCTTTGACACTCCGCCAGCCCGCCATTGAAACCTTGTGCTTGTTGTCGTTCAACAAGAAAGACTGCAGCGCATTCGCCTCACCTACAACCGTGTCCTTTGTCACGTTGCACGTATTTCAAGTACTCTCTAGCCCTGAAGTTATAAGTAAATAGTGAACCAACAGGGTCGATGACATAGGGATTAATATGTGCAACTCTTAACGCGACAGGGCTTATGTTGTTTGCAATGTAATTGTGATTCAAGGGGATAATAATTGCATGCGTTTGTCCGTGCATCTCATTTAGTCACTGGCGCTGTCTCGACTAATATTGCAATAATATTCGTATGAAGCAAACGGTTTCACGCGAGGATACACAATCTTTTTCACGCGAGGATAGAGAGATATACACAATCGAAATGAAAGGATACCTCGTAAGTACAATGCTCTTATTGTGTAGTTGTTTTCCCGTTGGGGTGACGCCATTCGGCGAAGCTAACCCAGCCACCTTTAGATAACCGGCACTATTATCTCTCTTAATTGTGATAACCCCTTATCATAACTAGAGAAACCAACAAACTAGTCATTGTTGCTTTTATCATATTCGTGACCGTCGTCGTGTTCGCCCTATATTTGTCTTTTGTCGTTGTCAAAACTATTACAACTGCTCTTGTTAGCAGTAGACTTGATTGTTTCAATTCCCTTTATCATAATATTGCTCTCAATTATATCTTGAAACTTCATCGGTTGCGAAATTGTTGACAAAGGTACTTGTACGGTCTGCTCGTTTCTCCTACTCATTCCCACTTCTTAAATTATTGCATTGGCTCCCTGTCCGATATCGTACTATTGTTAAGATCTGTACAATTACCTATCAAGTACTTTCATCCAAGCAACCAGCATATTTACATTCACTGCTCACTCCTGCAAGACAGCCCAGACAGCTTCGGTCATCTAATTATAATCTACGTTTTGTTCCCAGTGTTAAGACAAATGGGGGAACTAGAGCTTTTTCTGTTGCTGCATAGACTCTGTTAGTGTTGAGTCTTTAGGAAATATAGCAACATTTAGCCGTAAATTGCTTATCCTCCCTAGTTCCACAGCGAACCAATCCAGCTGTTTACAATTGGAACTGATTATCGATTATGAATTGCTTAATCCCTTTTGTTTTGGTGCGCTGCCGAACTTGAGTCTCCCGAGGATTTTTTATATTATTGTTATATTATTATTATGACAAATACCATAACCAAAGCAAGGCCACTAACGCTACTACAAAGATCACAATCGAAGCAATATCACCAACACTACTATACACACCACAATCAAAGCAAGGTCACCAACGCTACTACAAATACTACATCTTTTTCAACGCCAGCTATGGTGGAAACGGTGTTTCCGAAATAAACATTCACCAATTAGATATCTGTATTTTTGCACTGGCAGGCGACGTTTTTACTGGGGATGGATCACGACTATTACCGATATCACCTAATGTAAAAATCATGTAAAAACAATTGCTCCCTCCATTTGGGGGCCGCATCCCCCCATCAATTCGTTGGTGGCAAATACTGTTCAAAACAGGGACAACAACGCCAAGTACTACATATACTAGTCAAATCAGGACCACTAACACTACTATAATTACTACAACCATTCGTATATTTCCAGATACTGATCTTCTTCACGACTACCCTGTTAACGAAGCTATGCTATAGCGCTGACGAACCTTCAGCTGTTGCTCTGTTCAACAAACGCCTTTCGCTCTGCCAGAAGGAATTCTTAAGATGCGTGGCAAGGTGTGGTGGTCCATATGTGACGAAACGTGGATGCAAGAATAAATTGAGGAAATGTAACTACGAGTGCCACAAGACACGTGCCAAGTCTCCGGGAACGTAATACACAATGTCGCGGACTTGCTGCAGAAGTAGGTGCCGTAAAGGTAAAAGTAATTTTTCACACTTTCCAAAAAAACACGTCTATTTTCGGAAAAGTATCTTGAATGTTAATGAATGTTACATAACTATAATTGTAAATTTATTTGTTGCATTCACTACGGAATTAGAACAACTCTAACGGGCGCCTGACAAACAATCAGGACATGATTATATATATAATTAACAATATGTTCGTTATCGACAGAACCTCGTATTCTACAGTTACTATTTAAATATATATAAATAAGATATAACAAGTGTGGACCGATTTCTCATGATACAGGAGTTTAAATGAAGGGCCTAAATAAATGTACACTATGGTATATATATATATATATATATATATATAATATTATATATATATATATATATATTCGCTAACCAGCCAATCACGGCTTAGCGAAAACCAGTTCAAACCGGAGCCAGTAGCTCGAATCTTTCACTCCTGCTCCAGTCTCTGAATTGCGAAGTTGTGTGTAAAATTTGTGTTTCGAAATCAGCCCTACTCCCAAGTTTTCTTCCTTATTTTCAATGCTTAGTTTAAATGCGATTGTACATCGTTGATGAAATAGGAAGTTGGAAGATGTCGAAACCGCTTTACCCACTTTTGGCTTTATAATAGATGAACACGGGGGTTTGTCCCCTAGTAGTTGGTGTTCATGGGGTTTTCTGCGCAGACAGGCTTCCTGTTTCTTCATCGGTATTCTTGGCTTATGTTTATATAGTTTAGCGAAATGGCCCCACCTGTTTGTAATTAAATATGTGTATTGGAGGTGGAATGTCTGTATTATTTGCATTACATGTTCCTGAAGACTTCTTGATGTATACATGTTATTGTCATGCTTGTAGGAATGTGGGCTCTGAGAAACTTGCCGGACGGGGCTGTACATGTGTTCAGTTCCTGTCTGGTTTGCTTTGAGGAGCTCACATTCCTGTTAATGTTCTTCCCAAAATGGCTGCGTGATAAGCAGTCCACCTTGCAATAAAAACGTCACTTATTTGGCCCGTTTCATTTCTCTACTACATCGGACTTGTGTTGGTTATTGCATATATATATATATATATATATATATAGTATATCATAGTGTGCATATATTTAGGCACTTCATTTGTATCATGAGAAGTGGTTGAAGAAATCATCTGAAATTAATTCTTGTCTGATGCCAATTATCGTTCCATTAATGAGTAAGCAAGCAAGTCACTGAACAGGTATTGGCATAGCTATGCCATTAGAGACAGAATTTACCAACCGTGCAGAATGAACTAAGTATCACTATTCAATAAGCAAGCAAGTCACTGAACATGAATTTGTATAACTATACCAGTCGAGACAGAATGGGCACAATGAACTAAGTATCATGAAATGTTCCTGAGCAAATACACCCAAGGGTTCCAAACGTAGTTAGCTATGGTATATATTGAAGAAGATAAATAATTGCCTGTGACAAAGCTTGTTTATTACGATTGTGTTAGCATGGTATGCCAGCCAGTCTTTCATTCTGACACATCAACAAATTACTCTCAACTCGACACAATAACACAGCAGGGTATTAACGTATTGTTGCTAGATTTGATGTTTAACCACTGTTTATACATTTTGATTTACGAAAAACAAATGTCTTTTCAGATAACTATCGTCTTCGCATCTATTCTGCAAATGAAATTATCTTCAGTCGGCCAAAGATAATCTACCAACACTGCAATGACAACTGGGACTGAAACATAATTACATTGCAACCGAAACAACATTCTGAATCGGACCGGAATCACGTATAAATGCAATGCAAAATGCAAGATAAGATCTGGGAAAAACTCATTAAGACATTAAATATCGCTACCATCGGGGTTAGACTATGAATATCAAAATAATAAAAAAGTAAGCATAACTTGATGGCCAATATGATTAGATGTTAATAAACTGGTCATAATTCATTATCATACGGGAATTAACTTGTACATTTAGTGTCTCGAAGCACTGTATGGTCACATGACGCACATATTGAACACACACACACACACACACACACACACACACACACACACACACACACACACACACACACACACACACACACACACACACACACACACACACACACACACACACACACACACACACACACACACACACACACACACACACACACACACACACACACACACACACACATATATATATATGGGGGATATGGGTACGTTCAGAAAACTAGTATAAAGTCATTTCCAGTGATACCAATTTAGATGTGGTAATGCATTGAAATAACAGGCCGATGAACATCACTTCAGTCAAGTGCATGAGTTGAACGTGTGTCGCCAATATTCAGTTGAATCCGTTATGTAACCTTTCGCCAATTAAAACAATGATGAGAACAAGTCATTGTATTAGTCCTCGTCCTTAATATTTACGAAGGCATGTTCAAAATAATGTAAAGTTAATTGGACAATCTTCAAGTATTTTCTATTAGATTTTGTTGAGTGCAATGGCTACACCTACTGTCTGTATGTGCACGTGCCTGGATGTGCCTGAGTGTCAGCGTGCATGCGTGTGCTTAGATTGAACTATTTTCTTGAATACAATTATTGCGTTGTACATATCACTCTTTATCGAGACATATTTAACAACATTTAACACGATTGCCATCCCAAGTAACAAGTTCCAGATGGCAAGTTGACAAGGAAGCCATTTGCTTATCGAGTCCAACAATTTTCTCATCTATGTGTAGTCCACCCTTATAAAATAAAATATAAAATGTCTGTCAATTCTATTTTTAAACATATTCACACTACTAGCATTAACACAATCATTTGGCAGTTTGTTCCGTATATATATATATATATATATATATATATATATATATATATATATATATATATATATATATATATATATATATATATATATATATATATATATATATATATATATATATATATATATATATATATATATATATATATATATATCACCTTGTGACCTTGTGCCGTCGAGTCGTGTCCGACCCCTGGCGACAGCCGCGGTAGCTCCTCTCCATTCCATTCGCTCTCTGGCGTCCCGTCTCATAATGTTAATAGAGGGTCCCTTTACGTCTTTGATAGTGTCTAGCCATTTTGTTCTTGGTCTCCCTCGCCTTCTTTTCTCTCATTCCCCAAGCATCACATCATTCTCCATTCCACGTTCTTTTCTCACCACATGTCCAAAATAGTTAATGCCGCCTTTATCACCCTTGATTCCAGTGTCCATTTTGGTTTGACGTTTTCCAGCACCCATACGTTTGTTTTTCTCTCCATCCATGACACTCTCATCACTCGTCTCCAGCACCACAGCTCAAATGCGTCAATTTTCTTCCTCTCGGTTTTTCTCATCGTCCAAGTCTCCGCTCCATACAATACAATTGGGAATACCAAGGCCTTCACCAGTTTCACTTTAGTCTGAAGCGTAATCCCTCTGTCTTTCCATACTGTTGTTAGTCCTCCCATTGCGGCTTTGCCCATTGCAATTCTTCTGCGTATCTCTTTGTCGCATCGTCCATCTTTGCTGATCAATGCTCCTAGAAATACAAAGTTCGTTACCACCTCCACGGTTTTTCCGTCCACTGACACCTCTCCAATATCTCCAGTAGTCATGACCTTCGTCTTTAAAACATTCAGATATAGGCCTGCTTTCTCGCTTGTTTTCCTTACTCTTTCCATGATTTCTGTCAGTTCCTCCTTTGTTCCTGCGATTAGAGTTGTGTCGTCTGCGTATCTCAGATTCGTTATCACCCTTCCTCCTATGCCGACCCCGCCCTCCCATTTGTCCAAGGCATCTCTCATTATATTCTCTGCGTATATGTTGAATAGCAAAGGAGACAGGATGCATCCCTGTCTCACACCTTTCCCGATATCGAACTGTTCCGTCTCTCCGAACTCTGTTCTGACTGTCGCTTTCTGGTTTGCATACAGGTTTCTCAGTAGCACTACTAAATGTATAGGTACCCCCATATCCTTCAGGATGATCCACATTCTGTCATGGTCTACACAGTCGAAAGCCTTCTTGTAGTCTATGAAGCACATATACAGGTCTCGCTGATGTTCTCTGGCTCTTTCCATCATCCATCTCAGATTTGCAATGTGGTCCCTCGTTCCTCTTCCTCTTCTGAAACCGGTATATATATATATATATATATATATATATATATATATATATATATATATATATATATATATATATATATATATATATATATAATAATATATAATAATATATATATATATATATATATATATATATATATATATATATATATATATATATATATATATATATATATATATATATATATATATATATATATATATATATAAACGCTTTTGCTGGACGCAGTGTTTTTTGTTGCTTTTTCACCTACAGTCTGCATGTTACAGGGATTTTCCTTGGGGCGCTACCTTCGCCAATGGCGCGTACGATTTTGAATTGGCTTGAACGACTCCACGCATGGGCCAATTGGCGCACGACGGTCTACCGCGCTGGGCCCTGAACACACACTGACCCAGTAATCATGGCCCATACAATTTTGGTTGCATGGGCCAAAGGTTGGTGTGGAGTTCTCAATCATAAATAACTTATTTCCATATATCTTTGTAGCCAAGCTAAGTAAGAAATATAATTTAAAAATAATTATTATGTTAATAAATATGAAGAATTCGACAGTGTTATAAAAAACGGTACATTCATAGTTTCACGGGGAAACACGTTCAGAACAGCATGCGACAATATTATTATTTGTATGAACTATTAAGTTGTTAAGGGTCCCTTAACAGCGTATATAGCATGAATAAAATACGCTTATATTATAAGTAGAGCACTGCTATGTTAAAACAAGAATCGCTAAGGTTTCGACCATTGTGAGTTGTATTACAATACGATATAACGCAAAGATCAACGTTATTATATTGTATTGTAATACAGCATGTTTATCTTTACACGACTTACGCGACACGACCATCTAGATGCTACGTATCATGATACGAGGTTTAACGATACCCAACCACACTTCAGGGTAGAGTCACATTAAGAAGAATCGCTGATGCTGCAATATTATGGTCTTAAAATACAAAAACAACATAAAAAAACAGAAAATGTAAAGTTGTGTTTATATTTTCCTGTAGATGGGTAAGAATAGGTCTGCCCCAGGTGTTGACGACTGATCGGGGTTTCGAGTTTGTCAATAAGCTCAGTGATGAAGTTATGAAGGGATTTGGCATCGACCATCGTCTCACCAGTCCACACCATCCTCAGGTGTGTTTTATTTACAATGCCCACTTTCTACATAATTTCTAGATAGTTACTGTTATGCTAATATCAATAATACGTGCCTTCGTACAGATCTCGTTCACCGTAATTATATAGCCTAATGTCACACGTCAACAAACCTGACTATAACCTTGGACAATGTGGCCCCTTGACAAATGTGTTACCATTATTATGTATTCAGTATAGTTAACTCCAACTTGTTTGTTGCAAATGTAGACAGGACTGTGTTTCTAATCACTATACGTATTCATCTAACGCCGAAAGTAGTATTTAATAATATAATTGAATTGTATAAGTTGTTATAGTCCAATAGAAATCTTGGCCAAACTCAGACATTTAGGTTCAAATGCCAATGGTTTGTTTTAAAATGAAAAGGTATTGTTTGTTTATATTAAAAGAATTGTGTGTTTTGTGGAACACATCTAGAATATACCGACCAGAATATCTGTGTTCTAAAAAAAATTATAAACTATACATCGTATGAAATATATACACCTTTGGACCTAAAAGCCCAAATAATGGAAGGAAAAAAAGTTGAATTTGGCACACAAAAAATGTGTGAACTCGGGGCAACCACCCGGTTAAACAATTTGTTTAATTGCGGTTATTCCGCATTTAAACAAATGTTATCTTCTTCGTCTTTTAGGCAAATTGTTTGGATGAGCGATGGAATCAGACCCTTCAGAACGTGCTCGTGAAATTTGTTGACGAGAATAAGGCGTTTTCGGAATATTGCCTTGATACATGCGTATTTGTATACAAAACATCGCCACATGAATCGGTCCATTTCAGCCCCTTCGAACTTATTTTTTTTCCGAAAGCCAGTTCTCTCCATTGATATGGACATGCGTAAGAAGACCGCAGAAAGTTCGTACGAAGACGCATCAGACCAACATGGACCAGTGGATGGCGAACTGCCGTAACATGCTTGAAGAAGTTAAAGCCAACAACAAGACGGCTCAACAGAGACAACGACAACAGAACGATCGAAAGCTCGCTCTGAAGTGCAAGTGCAAGCGCAAGTTAGACGTAAATTGGCTGGGCCCCTATACTGTCACAACGAATTTGGGGAAAGGACTGTATTCGCAATCCCTCGCGTCCAAAGCGTAACTTGTCCCCTTCAAGGCGCACAGTGTCCCTTTCAATGCGTACCATGTCCCCCAATGCGTACTTTGTCACCTTCAAGGCGTATCTTGTCGCGTCCAATGCGCATATTGTTAATTCCAAACCTCTCTCCGTCGCCTGTATGGCGTTCTCCGTCGCTTTCAAGCCACTCCCCGTCGCTTCGAATGCACTCTCCGTCGCATTCAAGACTGACCCAGTCGCTCCTGAGTCACTCCCTGTCGCTTCCAAACTACTCCTCGTCGCCTTCGAGCTGCTCACCATCACTTCCAAAGCGCTCTCCTTCACCACAATTAGACTGTGGTACACCAAAGGCTAAAAAACCTAAATTGGGAAATTCGGCAGCCACCGCTGAAGGGCAGATTTTAATGGGAACTTAGAATCGAAGCGAAGGCATGTTACACTCAACATTGAAACAAAACTTCTGACTGTCGGCGATGCAATGAAAACACCACCACTACAAATAAAGGCAGCTGTGGATAGACAGAAGCACTGTCAAGCTGATCAGCGAGCATCGTAAAATCCTTGAGAGCCCAACAACATGTCTCAAGGATATCATAAATGCAGCCCAGATCACACTGAAAGATGAACTAGGAGTTCCTGGCATGACATTTCGTTCAAGCTCGTAAACAGTAACTTTAACAAAATAACATATTCCTGATATCACATTCACGTTTTTCACTTTCTTCTTTTACCGAATCGTACTATCAAAATCACTTATAGTAAAACGTGTTACCTGTTTAGTCGTTTATGTCGCTTATGGTAGACGTAATGAATTAAACTATCACCTCGATGTAATTGCCTTCATCGTGTCATATGTTTAGTTATTGTATAATTTCATTGCGTGGCAGGTAGTGAGTGTTTTAAATACACGGATTATGACGGAAGTAATCCTAAGCTAATCTACACTACTAGCCGAGTCCATCATATTGACGTTCAAGAAGGAATACTGTACTACTCACAGCAAGGACAATGCAATTCTGACAGGTGATGTATCTTAGTGCAACGCCCGGCGTTACGGACTCAAGTAAAAGAAACACATTTAACGAAAACTTACCAAGTTTGCCTTTGTTGTACGTCAGATTGAGTTGTAGTTGACAAATAGTATCCTAGCAAATATATATATATTTATCAGGAATTCAGTTAATCTAACTTGGTAACCTTCATCCATTTTCTTTTTCTTCTACCACGCTGAGTACCTCTTCGTTGCTTATTCTTTATGTCCAGCTTATTTTTTCATCCTCCTCCATATCCAAGCTTTTGAAGTGAGCTGGTTTTGGTGCTCTACCTCAATATTCACATTCACATCACCTGTATCTTTTTCAACTAGATCTTCAATCCAAAATGCTCCACCCATCTGTTCAAATTCTTTATCATTCTCTGTAACTGTATACATAAAATTGCATGCCATTCTCTCCAGTGTTTACTTAATCCGGGTGGATTGGACGAACCATGGGACAGCTGGAGAGACGGGAATTGCGGTGTTGAGGGGTGACAAGGGCACGTTACTCGGTGGTATGTATGAATCATGTAGTACTTCAATATATCGGGGTGGACTGGACGAACATTGGGACAGCTAGAGAGACCGGAATTGCGGTGTTAAGGGGTGACAAGGGCACGTTACTCGGTGGTATGTATGAATCATGTAGTACTTCAATATATCGGGGTGGACTAGACGAACATTGGGACAGCTAGAGAGACGGGAATTGCGGTGTTGAGGGGTGACAAGGGCACGTTACTCGGTGGTATGTATGAATCCTGTAGTACTTCAATATATCGGGGTGGACTGGACGAACATTGGGACAGCTAGAGAGACCGGAATTGCGGTGTTAAGGGGTGACAAGGGCACGTTACTCGGTGGTATGTATGAATCATGTAGTACTTCAATATATCGGGGTGGACTGGACGAACATTGGGACAGCTAGAGAGACGGGAATTGCGGTGTTGAGGGGTGACAAGGGCGCGTTACTCGGTGGTATGTATGAATCCTGTAGTACTTCAATATATCGGGGTGGACTGGACGAACATTGGGACAGCTAGAGAGACGGGAATTACGGTGTTGAGGGGTGACAAGGGCGCGTTACTCGGTGGTATGTGTGAATCCTGTAGTACTTCAATATATCGGTCTCATCTAATGTCAATACTCGATTCAAGTGATAGTGTAGCTACGTCTAGCTATGCATATTTATGTTATGCTTCAACAACAAAATATGTTTTATTTTATGTAGATCATCAACAAATCGCAAATGTTATTAAACAAACTGCAATCTTTGATATAATGTGGCACCGTGTGCTGTTAAAAGGCGATTGCTTGATGTTAACGTGGAGTCGTCGATCAACGTTAACAGGGGACTTTTATTTTGTATTGGGCGATATCTCACAATAAGATAAAAGTGACAATAACATGTCGAACATTAAAATATTTGTTTCAAAACTTTTGATTTGAAACAAACTGTATATGTTTAGATTCAGTTCATGATACTTACTACACCTTTGTAGTATTCATCTTTATGTCTCTAACGTTCACCACGCAAGATATATCTACATATCACTGGTCTTTATTGTTTTGGGATACTATATTCATAAGCCACCGTGTTTGTTAAGGTTTTGTTAATATGGTGCATCAATAATTCTGGCACAGGGCAAATGTCTTCTTTGCATAATATTCCCTCTCGCAAATATGGATGAAATGTAGTTTAACGACTTCAGTACCAATATCAACTGACTTACTAACGTACGTTTGTGGACTATGTTGATTAACTTAGCCTTTTGTTGTGCCACCAGCTCTGCCTAAGATGGACCCGCCAGTCGAGAAGGAACTTCGGACGCGTCTCATCGATGAAGACAACGCGACTTGTCTGGAACTGGCACACACCGACCATTACACTTTGGTGACAAGTTCCAGTCGTTGGGTTCCACAAACACAACAGAAATGCTGGCTGCCGGGACATACCATCAAGACGAGTACACCAAATCAAACCGAGACGTCATTCACGGGCATAATCACTGGACATCGTCTTGTCTGTGTAGAGTCACACATTTCAACGTGTCAATGAGGTAGCAGATATGGCCAGGATGCGCCATTGCTAGAATGTATCGTCGCTGCAGGCTGAGTGGTCCTGCCGAGTCTGACACTCAAGGTCTAACCACGTGTGTAACGACATGTGTCTGTGAAGGCGACGACAGCAAAAAAACATGACCATTCACGTGCCATGGAAGTATGAGGGCTGGAATATCTGTGAAATCAACGTAGACTAATAAGTGTGGCTGCAGGGGCCAACATATCTGTTACTTGTGTTCATAATATTTTGCGATATATTGATATATTCTTCCGTGCAAAAAGAAGCAAACATTATACAATTATTTCGAAAAAATACAACCAACGATTTTAACAACATTAGTGAATTGTAAATTATTATAAACGTTTATTAGGGACCATATGGTAGACTTTCTTTCTAACCATACTGATCTTATTTCATATTCGGCATCGATGTTTGACCGACATTCGTTACAGGAATGTCGTTGATACAATCTGATGATTTGAGCAAGGAATGCAACGCCTATATACAACTTATGTTTCTTATATGAATGTCAACCATACGCCGCTAATGTGATCACTGGGTACAACACATAACGTTACATGTTTCGTTAAAACGTTTCTTACATGAACGTCCCTAGTATCTGCATTGGACTCCGCCTAATATAATCGAGAATAACATAACCGTTTGTTATTCCTGTTGTATCAAAACGTCTGCCTTCTTGCTGTTGTAATGGCATTTTAATACGCATGCTTAATTGTTTGAGTGTGTTTTTTAGTTACTTACATGTGCATGAAAGTGTAGCATTGTAATCACCTTCTGAATCAAATAAAACAACTGAAACATTATGTTGTTTACCCATTAGTGTGAAACTTAGTCAGCATTTCAAATGCATAAATAACATGGTGGATAGAGCTAGGACAACTTCCTCTGGTGTCTGCACTTGGTTTGGTGCATATGGTAGTGGTAGACGGCTCAAGTAACTAGCGTGACTGATACATTAACCTTGTACTCTAATGAGTATTGATAGTTACCCAGTGTGAGCGCCCATCTTTGAATTCTCGCATTACACATCACTGAGACGGTGCGGTCTTCAAGAGTCCAAGCAACGGCTTGTGATATGTTTGTAGGATGAATTCACGTCCATTGAGCTACTTGTGGAATTTGATGATTCCGTAGACGTTGAAAACGCTTCCTCCTCCGATTGTGCATACTTTTTCTCACAAGAGGAGAGAGTTCGGGAAGCTAATAGGTGCACTTTAGATTAGATCCCGTTAGTTGCAGCTAGGAATCTCCGTGCACCGAGTTCTGAACTTTGGATCTAGACAAACTCATTATTACGTCATCAACAATCTATGATTATGCACCTTACACTCGGTCAACATTTTGTGATTATTCTGTACATCAAGATGTATGAAGTAAATTAACTCAAAATTACTTTTACTACAAGTACAATCACTTTAGCCACAGCAGAAAACACACTATATAACACCTACACTATGTCCCTGGTGTTCCTATTGGAATACTATTTTGACCAAATTTGAATCAACCAAATAGACAGGGGTACTCACGGCAGAGGTCAATTAATTAGGTGTCCTTTTCCAGAGATCACATGTCTGCCATCTTTATTATTAGCGCTGCATTTTGTACGGCTGCAAGTAAGATGACTGAACACATGTGTATGATTGGCAAATAGTCTACGATTGTCGCCAACTGGTCGGCGACGATCGTACAGAGTCGCACACTATAAGACTGTCAAAGCCAAATCTTCGTAAATATTGAACATGAATAGACTCAATCTCTACAACGATACACTACGCGACAGAAAACCCGTCCACCACGGTCGTAAACCGGTCTTAAAGTGCCGGACACTATACGACGATTCGTCGGCGACGATCGCGTAGCGCTACGTCGTCATCGCGTTATATGGCGTGCGGCGGGCGTTTTAGGCAGGGAGTTGCTATGGGACGGGCGAGGATCTGCAGTGGCGTACATTAGGCGAAACGAAGCTTTACCAGTCAGCCCATTTAACCCAGGGGTTCATAAAACAGCTCATATTTCTGATTCCACCTCCTGGTTGTTGATCGGCTTGACAAATCGCATCATTTATAATTGATAACTTGATCAGCGCAGTTCCGTTGACGATCACCACCGCTGCCTTAAGAAGTGTTCAATTATTAACCGTTCCACGTCACCCGGGCCAGTACAAGGGGCATCCACGGTACATCTGGTTACACCGATGGTAACGTCAATCAACTATTGTAACTAATGCAACTAATGCTCAGCACCACAACACTTAACTGATGAAGAATTAATAGACAGAATAAAAAAAGCAGAATACTTTTGTAGTGTTGAGTCTAAATTGTCAAAGCCTTAATGCAAAAATGGGTCAAATTAATATGAAATTAGAAAATTTACGAAACAACAGCTGTGAAATTGCAGCCATTTGTTTACAAGAAACATGGTTATCCAATGACTCCAACATTTCTTTGCTGCAAATAGATGGTTTTACATTAATCTCTCAAGGTAAAATTTGTAGTGCTCATGGTGGCCTATCGATATATCTTAGTAATAAATATGACTATAAAATATTATCTATTAACAATGTATCAAATGTATGGGAAGGAGAGTTTATTGAGATAACTGGAAAAACTATCCAAAAAAAAATTATACTGGGAAATATATATAGACCACCAAGAGATGTTATTGAGAATTACAAGACTTATTGACGAATTAACCCCGATATTCACTCATTTACAAAAACTAAAGAGTGAAGTTATCATAGCAGGTGATTTTAATATTGACTTACTGAAAATCAAAGAAAAACCTGTATTTAGTGAATACTTTGACATGATCAGTGCACAAGGCTTCTTTCCTAGAATCACATTGCCTACCAGATTTTCAGAACATCGTGGTACACTTATTGACAATTTTTTATGTAAACTGTCAGAGGGGTCATTGACCTCCACTTCTGGCATTTTAATCAATCAAATTTCTGATCATCGTCCCTGTTTCATTTGCATGGACTGCATATTAACTCGAGACACGGTACCCAAATTCATAACAATAACACAGAAAAGTCCGGATTCGCTAAATAAATTTAGATTAGAATTAATACACTCAAACATTTATGATAAACTAAATAAGAATATTGATGGTAATCCCAACGAAAATTATAACATTCTTGAAGAAATTATTTTAAATACTATGATTAAATGCTTACCCACTAAGACAATTAAATATAACAAACATAAATACAAAAAATCGTCTTGGATTACTCAAGGTATTATTAGATCAATAACGTTTAGAGATAAGCTATATCTAAAAATGAAGCAAACTACTATAGACACAGCAAGATATCAGGTCCTTAAAACTAATATGCACGCTTATAATAAAATTCTTAAAAAAATATTCGTCTGGCCAAAAAAATATATTTTGAATCGAGATTTGAGAAACATAAGAACAACATTAAAAAAACATGGTCAATTATTAAAGAAATAATTAATGAAACAACAAAGACTGAACAATTTCCTAACTCTTTTAAAATTAATGGAACAACTGTTACCGATAAAACGGATATTGCCAATCAATTTAATTTATTTTTTACAAATATTGGTCCCAAACTTGCATCACAAATAAGTAGTAACGCCAAATGTCATAGAGATTATTTGAAAAACCAGACCATACATAAATTCACGTTTAAACCTATAAGTGAAGATACTACAATTAATATAATTAACCGTATGCATCCTAAATCTAGTAGTGGCAAAGACGGCATATCAACTATATTATTAAAAACAATAAAACATGAAATTTGTAAACCTGTCACCACAATACTCAATCAATCTTTGTCAACAGGTATATTTCCTGACAAACTAAAAGTTGCTAAAGTAATACCACTATTCAAAAAAGGTGATAATACCATTTTTGATAATTACCGTCCAATTTCGATCTTACCAGCAATTTCTAAAGTATTTGAGAGAGTCATATTTGACCAACTACACGAATATTTCCACAATAGAGAGCTATACTACAGTAGTCAATATGGCTTCAGAGAGAAACATTCAACCGAACTTGCCACCCTTGAAATAATAGACAGAATTATTCAGGAAATGGACAAACATCTAACCCCAATAAATATATATATTGATTTATCAAAAGCCTTTGATACAATAGACCATACTATACTCATGGATAAATTAAAGCCCTATGGCATAAAAGGCACAGCATTTAACCTCTTTAAGAACTATTTATCAAATCGTAAACAGTACGTACAATTTGGACCCGTAAAATCTAAAGAAGCATATATTACTAATGGTGTCCCGCAAGGGTCGATATTAGGACCTTTGTTGTTCATTATATACATTAATGACCTACCAATTGCTAGTGACCTTTTCAACTTCATAAATTATGCGGACGATACAACCCTAACCAGTACATTAGATGTCTTTAATCGACCCGGTGACTTAAATAACAATATAAACGAAGAACTAAACAAGATATGTGACTGGCTTAACGTAAACAAACTTGCTCTAAATGTTGACAAAACTAAAGCTATGATTTTTCATATGCCACAAAAGAAAGTAGAAAAGCCTGTGCTATTAGTAAATGGAACTGTAATTGAATATGTAAATAACTTCAACTTTTTGGGCATCACATTAAATAATCACTTGAACTGGGACAGTCACATAAACAAAGTAGCATACAAATATATATCTAGAACCACTGGAATTCTAAAAAAACTGACACATTTTTTACCACAGCATATTCTAAGGACAATGTACAATTCTATCATATTACCTCATATAAACTATGGTATATTGGCATAGGGGTATCAAACGCAACGCATATTTATACTTCAGAAAAAAGCAATTAGAATAATCACGTTAAGTAAATATAATGCACACACTGCTCCTATTTATAAAGAACTCAAATTATTAAAGGTCAGTGACATCTACAAGCTACAAGAACTTAAGTTTTATCATAAATTAATAAATAAACAACTACCTGAATATTTTTTATAATATACCTTATACTAACACTTTTGAAATACATCAATATGACATACGAGACAAAAATCGCTTATTTATGTCAAGAAATAATCATGTTTTCGCAAACAAATGTATTAGATACAGCATGATTAGAACTGTTAACAATAGTCCAAATGATATTACTGACAAAGTCCATACTCATAGTCTATATGGTTTCTCCAGTTACATAAAACAATATCTTCTTGGTAATTATGAATACAACTGTACCAAAACAAATTGTTACATTTGCCGAAATCAGGGCATACGTGTATAGTTATTTATTTGTGTAATTAATATGTAGGTATATCTTGTAGGCAGCCATACATATGCATATATGTACATGGATATGCTTGTATACATATAGTTTATACATATATATATATATATATATATATATATATATATATATATATATATATATATATATATATATATATATATATATATATATATATATATATATATATATATATATATATATATATATGATTATTATATAATTATAAACTTAGTACTTTTATTATTGCTATCACTTGTATTCTTAATTTTTAATATATTTTCAATTGCTCAATTGCTTGACTAAACCAGTGGTGGCTCCCATGATAGCGACATACTCAATGTCTTAATGGGAGTCTCCGTGACCATTTATTTTATTTACTTTGTTTATATGTCGATTGTGTTACATTTACTTGGTCAAAATAAATGAGTCTGAGTCTGAGTCTAACTGACTGTACACTTCACCCCTGGCAGACCTGCTCATTCCAACTCCATTTCGACTTCTCTGGGAAGCATTCTACCACGCTGCAATTACTGCGCGAAGACTCTGTGTGTAGCCACTTACTCATTTACACAGCTGAGTGAACTGTAGCAACGTGGGATGAAAGAAATTACCAAAGCTTCGAAACGGCAGCAAGAAGATTCGAACCCGGGTTCTCTCGATCGAGAGCCCAACGTTCTAACAGCTACGTTATTGCACCCCACACTTATTCATAGTTTATGACGTGCGTCACCCGTTTGTCGCCCGACCAGGAGGTACTGGGCCACAGTACACAGCAGACCCACACATTCATTATAGATACCTTAACTGCTGACGCAACTAGTGCTTGGTACGTAGGAAGGAAGTTGGAAATATGTGATGTCGTGAGTTAGGCTCTAAAACCGCTCGACAAGTCTTCCTGGTGTCGGGTTATGATTTTGGGCCCGTGGTAGTGAAAATCACTTCTTCCTGATGTCGGGTTATGACTTTGGGGGCGTGATAGTGAAAATCACTTCTTCCTGGTGTCGGGTTATGACTGCGGGGCCGTCGAAGTGACACTCGCCCGTTTATGTGTAATTGTATGTTGCCGTATAGTGTAAAAACGTCATCGCGTAATTTATATGGAGCGGGATCCCACGATGAACAAAACGAGCAACATGAATACAACTGTGGTCGGGTCTGTGGGGCGTGCCTGACTTGGGAAATGGGACAGAGTGGCGAACTTTGAACTCAACTACAATCAGTATTTTGGAGGCGTTGAATCGAGTTGAATCGTGAAGTATCACGTATTCTGCTAGAGACGAGTCATCACACAATGGGGATCCACGTCGAGTAATTTACTAGATTAATAACATATCTGGCATAAGTGGAGGGGCCACAGTTATCATTTATTTATCCTCAGGAAAAATATATACTATACGTTAATTAGTAACTGGCCACCTCCACCTAGTTTTGAAACTGCTCAAGGAATTAATAACTTTACGAGCAGGTACGTTGCATTTTCCCACTATGATCATCCAAACACATCAAACTATATCAACATTTTGCACGCTTCAAGTCACCAGCACTAATTATGCAATTTATATACACAAACAACAGGTTTGATAGTCAAAAAGTAGCGAATCTTACCCCCAAAAATACAACCGCTTGCTCATTTCCCATCAGTGTGTACTTGTAATTTAGCCAAGCAGCAAGTACTGCACGAAGTCTATTCGTTCACGTATCCACCTCTGTCTAAAAACAGCTGAGTGAACTGGGGCAAAGTGTGGTGAACCAAATTGCCAAAGCTTCGAATCGGTTGCTAGAGGAAACATACACCTGAGTCGACCCGACCGTGGGTTCGTAGATGACCCGACCGTGGGGTCGTAGATGACCCGACCGTGGGGTCGTAGATGAACCCCTGAAATTGTGATACCCGTGATGCTAAAGAGGAGTAGCATGGCATACAAACATACATACAATCAGTTGCTGGATCATAGTAAAATGTTTGCCTGTCCGTATTCTATGGAGTATATTCATGGCTTATTTTAATGCTGCTCGCATTTGAAATAGGCTTTAAAGCATTAAATATTTGTGATTGAAGTGCAATTACAAATGTGTTTAATTCAAATATAAATGCAGATGCGGAGCAGGACACACTGGTGTATGTAAATGCAAATGCATTTGCACGGAAGCGAAGCCTGGTATAGCTTGTGCGGGTAAACCAGTTCTCTACGTATTCAGTTCGATCCAATACAATAGGCCGGAAACGATGTGGAAACAATCACAACAAAATAGGCTGCCTTAACGAAAAATTAAAACGAGAACACAACTTAAATTGTCAACAACATTGCAAGAGAGATTTGACTTTGTAACACGAATTCATCATCGCCATCGTCCACACCGCGGACGAGCGAAAGAAGCCCGAACACCTCAGAGGGTATCCACATTAACTAATATCAAGAATAGTGCGGGTTTTTGCAAATCACACAATCCCAATTAAATACAGTCCTTCTCCCCCGGGAATGGCCAGTGAGGCGGGGATTAGAATTTTTTGTGCGTGAACAACAAACATACGACAAATGTTCCAGTTATGTGCTATATTTAATGAAATATTAATTAATAAAGCTAATTGATGTTGTAGATGAAATAAAAAACATACCTTCTGAATTGATTGAAGTTGTGCAGATCATCGCCAGAAGCAAGGACCGCATTCGCGCCGGGCGGAACAGCCGACGTAACAACATCTTCTCTCTTCTACTGACGACGCTCTGTTGAATAATGTGTTACAGATGGACAACAACAAGAGCCTCGTTACCAGGGAGTGTAGTGTCTGGCTGTAGTTGCAACAACATAGAATATGTATGCCAATACACAAATCGATATCCCTACTGAGAGTTAACACAAACTGATATTTATTTTTCCACCCACATTTCAAAATCGTCAAATTTTCTTTTGTCTTTGTCTGCCTCTTCACTACCCAACTTTCAGAGACACACAGCGCCACGCAACAGACTAATGACTTGAGTTTTGTATATTTGGCATGGATGATTAACATTTTATACTGCATTTTCGACAAAAAAACAAAACAATAATTTTGATTTAACATTTTTTTAAACAAATTTGAAAATATATTATGTTAAATGTATTTGAGAAATACTTTTTCGAATATATTTTACCAAAAGAAATTTCATAGAAGCCTTGTTACCGGGGAACAATGATGTGCGGCGGTTGAAACCACAACACAAAACAACTAAACACAGATCGATACCCCTGCTCACAGTTGAAACACGCTAGTTCCTGTGCTTTCTGTGGTCGCACTTATTTTCAAAATAAACCATCATTTATTCAAAGCGGTAATCGATAAAATTTGCTTTTAACATAAACAATAATCTGTAATCGACCAGGAGAACCTTTGCAGCAATATTTAATAAGATTTAACAAGATTCGCCATCCAAGCCAAAGGCCCAGATGGCAAGTGGACAAGGAAGCCATTGGCTTATCGAGAGTCCAACAATGTTCATCTACTTATAACCCGCCCTCCTGAGATATGTGTCAACCTTGTTTTTAAACATATTCACGCTGCTAGCAGTTACACAATCTGTAGACAATTTGTTCCATTCATTTATTGTCCTCTGTGAGAACGAGTGCTTCCTGATGTCCAATCTACATTGATCCTTTACTAATTTTACCTCATGTCCTCTAGTTCTGCTATCCTTCTTGAGTGAGAAAAACATATTTCTATCAATATTTTCATACCCATTCAATATCTTAAAAACTTCAATCTGATCTCCTCTTAACCTCCTTGTCTCTAGAGTTGTTAAACCACATTCTTTCAGGCGTTCTTCATAACTAAGGTCTCTCAGTTCTGGAATCATTTTAGTTGCTCTCCTTTGTATGGGTTCAAGCGTATCTATATCCTTCTTACGATATGGTCTCCATGCTTGTATACAGTATTCTAAATGAGGTCTAAATATTGCTTTATAAAAAGGTATAATTAACTTTTTTCCCTTGTATGTTATGTTTCTTCTAATCAATCCAATAATTTGATTACCCTTTGAAGCTGCAATACCACACTGCTCTGAAACTTTCATATCAGCGCTTATTGTAACTCCTAATTCCTTTTCTTTTAGAGAAGTACCCAGGACAGTATCTCCCATTTTATAGTTTACATTCAAGTTCCCATGTCCTGTATGTAGGCATTTACATTTCCCAAAATTGAACAACATCTGCCATTTCTCAGACCATTTCACTAATCTGTCTAGATCGTTTTGTAAATGTTGTTTATCACCATCAGTATTAACTTTTTTAAACAGTTTTGTGTCATCCGCAAATTTCAGTACGTTACTTGTTATACTGTCGTCCAAGTCATTGATATAAATTAAGAATAATCAAGGTCATAATACTGATCCTTGAGGTACCCCACTCAAAACCGATTTCCAATTTGAAACTTCTCCATCTACTACAACTCGTTGTCTTCTGTCAGTCACCCATTGTTCTATCCAGTCAGTTATGCTATCCCCGATACAATGGGCTTTTAATTTAAGTAGTAATCTTTGATGTGGCACTTTGTTAAAAGCTTTCTGAAAATCTAAGTAGATAATATCTACTGGCGATCCCACGTCTATCCACTTAGTGATTTCTTCCAAAAAACATAACATATTTGTTAAGCATGACCTCGCTTTAAGGAATCCATGTTGAGATGAATTTAATAATTTATGCTTAACGAGGAAGTCCACCATATTGTCTTTAATTAACCTTTCTAATAATTAACAAATCACTGACGTTAAACTCACTGGTCTGTAATTCTCGAACCCTTTTTAACTAATGGTATGATGTTTGCTTCTTTCCATTGAAACGGAACAACTCCCTCTTTTAATGACAAGTTGAATACTCTTGCAAGTGGTATACTGATTTGTTCTACTGTTTCCATTAGTAATTTTGGAGGAATCCCATCCACTCCCGGTGATTTGTTATCCTTCATTGCCTTTATTTTCTTAGCTACCAATTCTGAAGTTACAACTAACGGACCTAAATAGTCAGATTTAGCCCCCTGAAATTTAGCATCAGCAACTGGTAATGAACTAATATCTTCTTTGGTAAACACTGAACTGAAGTAACCATTTAGGTCTTCCGCCATTAAAAAAACCCTGTAATATTATATTTCCAGCACTGTCTTCTAGAGGTCCAACCTTGTCTTGTAAGTTTTGTTTACTCCTGACATATGCATAAAAACACTTGCTGTATTTTTTTATGTTACATGCTAGTTTTTGCTCATAGCTTCTTTTAGATTGTCTGTTTTCAGTTGTAGCTGCATTAAGTGCCTCTTTTTATTTTGCATAGTCTTCTCCCTTTCTGGTACGCCTATAAACCCTCCACATTGTTTGTTTTAGCATTATTTTTCTAATAGCCTCTTTTGACAAGTGTTTCTTTCTACACCGTTTTCCTTGTTTTTGGAAGGGATTGGTTGGTTCTAGTACGTGCTGAGTAAGAAAGCTATCCTAGATTAAAAATAGAAATTGTTGGTCCTCAATCCCTGTACTCTCTAGAGAATTCCATTGTATGTGTCCATGGTCTAATCCAACAGTTAATTTTGAATTTCCTGAAACAATTTTGCACCAAACAGCTTCATCGCAATCTGCTTCCCTTTCTAGTTTTATTTCATAAGCCTGAATAGATTCTTTAATATATAAAATAACTCCCCCGCCCCTTCTTCCTATTCGATCTTTCCTAAACATTACATAACTTGTCAGTCCTAATTCAGCATCTGTTATATCTATGTTGGCCCATGATTCAGTTATACCAATTATGTGAGGGTCAATATCTTCTACCATAATGTTTAATTCGTTTGTCTTATTTACTATGCTCCTTGCATTTAAACATACGCATCTATAACCTTTTTCAGAGATGTTTTTCGGATGATTTGATATCGGTTTATCTGTGCTAGGTAACCCCCCTGCACTTCTAGTTTAAAGAATGTTTACTTCCAAAAATATTTGTCATTGTACCCAAGTCACTATCTACTGCTGCTGAAAATTTGTCCGCGAATACTGCCGCCCCCTTTCCACTTAAATGAAGCCCATCCTTCATGTACATGTCAGCCCTCCCAACAAAACTTCCCCATATATCCACAAATCCAACTTCCTCTTCCCTACATAACTTCTGGACTAACATGTTAATTGCCATCACCCGACAATTTCGATATTTGTGACCCCTCCTGCCCATTACAGGTAAAATCCCTGACAGTATTACCTGCTCAACCTGCGTCTGTTTTAGTGTTCTGACCAACTGCCTATATTTCCTAACTATGGCAGTTGTACCCTCCCTCTCTACGTTATTTGTCCCTACGTGTACAAAAACAGATCCACCGTTACCCGAGCCTACGATGTTTTTACCCTCTCAGTTATCGCCTCTATTTTGGCTCCAGGCAAGCAGACCACCACATCATCTCCCTTGTTTAAGACTCTGTCGGTCTTCCTAACTATCCAATCCCCCACAAACACCCTCGCTCTCTTCCTCACCCCACTTCTATCACTGCTGCAGAATAACTCTTCCGTTCGATCCCCTCCATCACATTCTGTCCTGACCCCTTCCCTCCTGTCTCCTTTGCTCCTGTCTCCCCCACTTCCCACTCCTTTGCTCTTGTCTCTCCCACTCCCCTCTCCTTCACTCCGGTTGTTTTCCCTCCCGTCTCCCCCACTCCCTTATCCTTCCCTCCTGTCTCCCCTGCTCCCCTCTTCTTCACTCCGGTTGTCTTCCCTCCCTTTCCTTTCCTTCCCGTCTCCTTACGTCCTGTCTCCCTACGACCTGTCACCTTCCCTCCTCTCAGCTTACCGGGGATCAATAATGTACCGGTGCCGAAACCACAAGACAGAACAACTATACACAGATCGATATCCCTGCTGACAGTTGAAAGTTCCTGTGCTTTCCGTGGTCGCACTAGCTTTCAATATAAACCATAATTTATTAAAAACGGTAATCGATAAAATTTGCTTTCAACATAAACAATAATCGATACTCGAACAAGTGAGGCTTTGCAGCAATAGTAGGCCACACAGCAGCAACAAAACCATGTTATCGCCCATGTGCCACAACAATGTTTGGTGTCACCAATGCGTGTTATGTAGAACGAGTATTATAAGCTCTTTGATAACACTAATATAATTTTTTTCGCAAATGTACCGTTTACTAGTTACCGATATGCAGCGCCATCTGGCGAACACACTTTGCGAATAGAAAGAACGCCATTAATGACAGTGACAGGGAACGATTTGATTTACCCCAGTTTTGTGAATGTAGGTCGATTCCCGCCAGATTTGATTGCCACAAGTCAACTTGATTGTCACAAGCCACACAGCCTGTCAAACCAACGCAAGGCAGTAACTAACTTGATAATTCTGCATTGTTTCACCGAGAAGGTATTTTCAGAAGCCATCAAGTTATAAGCCTGCAAGTATGTTCGTGTTATTTGAATAAAGGCTTATCTCTGTATATAGTTTGCTTTTTATTGGCTGTTACCAACGTACCAGACCTTAGTTGTCATAACATGTAAAAACCCATCGCTTGTTCACACTAATGAGAAAGGGGTTCACAAAGGGGGGTTCACGTGAACCCCTTTATTGTCTGTTGAGCTCGGTTATGAAAACGCTTACGTTCCCTTAATAAAAATGAGTGTATTTCGCTAAATCGATTGGATAGCGTCCAAGCAATAGGACTACCTTTTTGTGAATTGACACATAATTGAAATGTGGACTCGTAACTCCCGAAATTCTGATTTCTGACGAATGTCTACACCAGATCTGTGTTTATGGAACCACATTGGTGGTGGTGGTGGTGGTGGTGGTGGTGGTGGTGGTTGTTGATGTGCGGCAGCACCGGCGGCGGCGGCGGCGGCGGTGGCGGCAGAGGTATAATGGGGAGCCAGTGTCATAATGCCGCCATAAGGTCGTTATACCCTAGTAGACGAACTGCACGAGACACACCTTGGAATTTCATCCATTCTCTTCAAAGCATCCCTCTTCTCCCGTGTCATATCTCTGGTTCTGCGTCCTTTTTCTACCACCATTTTTTTCACTTCCTTCCAATGTTTGTTGGCTTCCGCGATGTAACTGCACTTGAAGAGTTTCCAGGTACTTGAACTTGGAACATTTCAATTTATTGGAACGTAACTACACTTACCTGTATTTGACCCGAATATTTGTTTGCTGAAGGACATTACATAGTAATCACGAAATTTGATTACCAAATTCTAAAAATAAACTACATAGTTTAGTATTAGGCCCTATACTGTTTTTAATATATATAAATGATTTGGAAGATGACATATCTAGCAAAGTACTCAAATTTGCAGATGACACAAAAGTATTCAGAAAAGTTACAAATGATACAGATAAACAAAGTTTACAGGATGATCTAAATAAATTAGTTAAATGGTTAGAAAAATGGCAAATGTTATTCAATTTTGGGAAGTGCAAATGTATACACATATGACACGGAAACATGGACGATGAATGTAAAATAGGGGATGCCGTACTAGGTAGAACCACACAAGAAAAGGATTTAGGAGTAACATTTAGTGCTGACATGAAAGTTTCAGAGCAATGTGAGATTGCTGCTTCAAAAGGAAATCAAATTCTAGGGCTAATTAGGAGAACTATCATGTATAAGGAGAAACAGCTAATTGTACCCCTGTACAAAGCAATCACATTTGGAATATTGAATTCAAGCATGGAGGCCGTATCGTAAAAAGGACACAGACAAGCTAGAAAGAATACAACGAATAGCAACCAACATGATTCCAGAATTGAGAGACCTTAGTTACGAAAGTCGCTTATTACAATGTGGTTTGACAACACTAGAGACCAGGAGACTAAGAGGAGACCAAATAGAAGTATTTAAAATAGTGAACGTTTATGAGGATGTTGATAGGAATATGTTCTTCAAACTTAAAGAAGGCAGTCGAACGAGAGGACACAAAGCAGCATTGGTTAAGGAGCAGTGTAGGTTGGACTTGAGAAAATACTCTTTCTCACAGAGGGTGATAAATGAATGGAACAAACTGCCAAATGATTGTGTTAATGCTAGTAGTGTGAATATGTTTAAAAATAGAATTGACAGATATTTGATAAGGGTGGGCTACACATAGATGAGAAAAGTTTTGGACTCTCGATAAGCCAATGGCTTCCTTGTCAACTTTGCCATCTGGAACTTGTTGTTTGGGATGGCAATCTTGTTAAATATTGTTAAATGCTGTGTAGCTGGCAGCCTATCTCTAGACCCAAAAGTAATGAAATAACTCGGAGCACGGATCCCCCTAGTGGCAACTAATGGAGTCTATTCTAGATTGATATATAGATAGCTATACCTATTAATCCTTTCAAACATGTTCTATTCGAATCGATGTTGGTGTTTGTTTGGTGCTGTTTCAAAAGGTGATGTTTGACTTTTGTTTGTATGGAACGAAAACATTAATTTCAATTGTTCAACTGATAAACCATTTGATTTGATCTTGGTATGTTATTTATGCATTTAAAATGCTGACTAAGTTTCATACTAATAGGTAAACAACATAATGTTTCAGTTGTTTTATTTGATTCAGAATATGATTACAATGCTACACTTTCAGACACATGTAAGTAACTAAATCCCACACTCTCAAACAATTAGGCATGCATATTAAAATGCCATTACAACAGCAAGAAGGCGGACGTTTTGATACAACAGGAATAACAACCGGTTGTGTGTTTCTAGATTATATTAAGCGGAGTACAATGCATCAGTAGATGATACTAGGGATGATCATGTAAGAAAAACTTTATGTATTGTACCCAGCGATCATATTAACGGCGTATGTCTGACATTCATATAACAAACATAAGTTACATACAGGTGCTGCATTCCGTGCTCAAATCACAACATCGTATCAATGACATTCTTGTAACGAACGTCGGTCAAACGTCGGTGCCGAATGTGTGCTAAAATCAGTAGATTATACTACTGGAACTGAGAGTTACAAAGCGGCGTTGCACTCTGTACTCAGATCAGTAGACCATTTTACCGATTAAATTAGCATGTGAAACTACAACAATAAATATGTGCTGCACTCCGTGCTAAATACCACATCACTTACATCCATAGACAAAACAAGACCCATATATCGCAACATGAGATACATTCACACTGATAACGTTTGCACGATCACCAGATAATTTAATTTAATAATTAAAGGTCCTCTGTGAGAATGAATACTTTCTGATATACAATCTACATAGTTTTTTTTATCAACGATACTGTGTGTCCTCCAGTTATTCTATTTTTCTCAAGTTTGAAGCAACTATATTTTCATAGCTAATCAATACAAAAACCAATACACATTCATTCAGGCGATTTCCATTAAAACTGTAGTTGCTCTGGTACATACAATAAGTCCTTCCGAAATATGCTCCCAGTTTGTATGCAGTAGTGGGACCCGATTATTGCTTTATATACTGACCCACTTTTTAATGCTTCTTGATATCAATTAGTCAATTCAGGCGAATAATGGTAAACGCTTTTGGCTACCCACATTTATACGAATTGCTTAATGTACGGTTAGAAAGAAAGTCTACAAAATGGTCCCTAATAAACGTTTCTAATAATTTACACTTCACTAATGTTAAAATCGCTGGTTGTATTGTTTTTCAAAATAATTGTATAATGTTTGCTTCTTCCATGGAAGATTAGGTCTATATATCGCAAAATATTATTTTTAAATGTTACAGATACGCGAGCCCCTGCAGCCACACTAATTAGTCTACGTTGATTTCACAAATCTTCCAGCTCTCATACTTCCTTGGTACGTGAATGGTCACGTGTTTGCAGTCGTCGCCTTCACAGACAGAAACACATTTAACGAAAACTGACCAAGTTTGTCTGTGTTATACGTCAGATTGATTTGTAGTTGACAAACAGTATCCTATCAAATATATATATATATATATATATATATATATATATATATATATATATATATATATATATATCAGGAATTCAGTTAATCTAACTTGGTAACCTTCATCCATTTTCTTTTTTTCTACCACGTTGAGTAACTGTTCGTTGCTTATTCTTTATGTCCAGCTTATTTTTCCATCCTCCTCCATATCCAAGCGTTGGAAGTGGGCTGTTTTTGGTCCTCTACCTCAATATCCACATTCACATCACCTTTGTCTTTTTTAACTTGATCTTTAATCCAAAATTATCCACCCATCTGTTCAAATTCTTTATTATTCTCTGTAACTGTATACATAAAATTGCACGCCATTCTCTCCAGTGTTTACTTATTCCGAGTTGACTGGACGAACCATGGGACAGCTGGAGAGACGGGAATTGCGGTGTTGAGGGGTGACAAGGACACGTTACTCGGTAGTATGTATGAAACCTGCAGTACTTCAATACATCGGTCTCATCTAATGCAAATACTCGATTCAAGTGACAATGTAGCTACGTCTGGCTATGTATATTTATGTTATGCTTCAACAACAAAATATCAAATCGGAATATATATATAGCGGTCACAGCGTAGACCGATGTGTGTTGTGTAATTCGATACTTAACCGAAACAATGGACTCGTTTTTTAAGCTGCTGCGGTCTGTTGTAGGCTGAAGCGGCTGGTTTTATCCAGTCGACGTCGGTCGAAATAATCGCACTGGAACAGTGGCGTACAGAAGCAAGACTGTGGTTGGAGTTTATTCGTTTTGCAAGCGGTTGGACTTTGTGTGATGTAATAAGAGCGATCGTGTATAATAAAAAAGTATATGCTATTTGTAGAATGGAATGCGTTATTTACCGAGAACGATAGCGTACACAACAGACATGTATTAACGGTGAAAAAAATTTAATGCAGAAGATACAAATCAGATGTTCAATATTACATGTATTATCGATGTGATCAACGGTGACAAAATAAATTTAATGAAGAAGATACAAATCAGATGTTCAATATTACATGTATTAACGATGTGATCAACGGTGACAAAATAAATTTAATGCAGAAGATACAAATCAGATGTTCAATATTACATGTATTAACGATGTGATCATAAGCCAGTATAATATTACATGTGACAAAACAAATGTAATACAGAAGATACAAATCATAGGCAGTATAATATAGAAGCAAATTATGTTCATTATGTCAAAAGCAAATGTTCATTTAAAAAAATCATAGGCAGTATATTATAGAAGCAAATTATGTTCATTATGTTAAAAGCAAAGCAAAGCAAAAGTTCATTTCGTTCAAAGAAGATTGTATGGCACGAAGCGGAGTCGATTGCGGCGTTTTCGAGTACGTATAGGCAAGGACGCAGATCGAACGGCGAGCGGGCGGGCGGGTGGCGGCAAGTCGATTAGTTCATTGTCCCAATTTTCTGGTTCAGGTGTTGGTGGAGGCGTGATGTCATAAGGGCTGGTATTTTCGAGTAGTTGTTTCATAACGACCGGCCACAGTGTTGTCGGCGACGGTCGTGATGGCGGAGGTGGCTGACACGGACGCGATGATCCTTTGAGAATACTTACTAATTCTTTCACATGTTTTCGTAATACTGTATGGACTAACTCGTCCATGACTTCATCCCATTTGTGGGAGTGGAGACTGCAAGGAAGAGAAAAAAGTGAGTTATTACGAGGAAACAACACATTCATCAACTGCAAGGGAAATGACGATTACAAGGAAACACATTATTCGACAAGCGAGGAACACATTCATCATTACGAGGAAACAACACATTCATCAGCACTCGGACTGCAAGGGAAATGACGATTACAAGGAAACACATTATTCGACAAGCGAGGAAACAAACTAAAACTTACTGTCGATGATATTCTCTGAGATATACGCCAAGCAAAACTCGGCTGATAACCGACACATCTTTGCAGTACTGTACGAAGTACCGCAAAGTCAATCGAGTGACGGCCGTAATTAACGCGACCATCGTGCACACAATGCGTTATCATCAGAAAATAGCAAGAAATCGCCATGATGAACATGATGAAGATGACGAGAGCACGATGCGAGAGGTCTTATATAGTGTGAGAGGAAATATTGTTGACAACGTCGAGAACAATGGAGAACTCGTCATATCGGAGAGCTGTCAGATAAATTCGCAGCAGACGCAGCAGTCATCCGTCAAGCAGTCAAAAAACCCGAGGTGAACACAGTACTACAACGCATATAACGCTGTCAGATAAACACGCAGCAGACGCAGCAGTCATCCGTCAAGCAGTCAAAAAAACCCGAGGTGAGCACAGTACTACAACGCATATAACGCAGTAAATGTACATTCCAGCGTCATAACACAAGCATGGATCGCCCGATACATTTTAGAGGCGCTAATAGCTATTTGTCTAATTTTTATGCGTGTAGAATACGCGTGTGGGGTAGAGAATTTCACAGCGTTGAAAGTGCCTATCAGTGGAAGAAATGTGTGCATAATAAAGACTGGAAGACAGCTGAAAAAATGATAACCACGCGAAGCGGCCTGCAGGCTAAATACCTGAGCAAGAGCATTCGAGTGAAGGAGCATTTACGAGAGGCGTGGAACAGGCAGAGATATTCCGTGATGTACGCGCTAGTAGCTGTGAAATTCCGTGACCGATACTTACGGAAACGACTTTTAGACACAGGAAATAGTCATTTGATGGAATGGGTCAAAAGCAAAGAGGGGTTTTGGAGTGCGTTGACCTACAACGGTCAAACTGGTCAGAATATACTCGGTAAGATACTCATGCGAGTAAGAGAGTTCATACGAGTGCACCAGACAGTAAAAAGTAGGTCTGATGTAACACCCGGAGACAGGGCGTCGGTACGAGATTGCAACCAGGCACTCGGAGACGGAGCACCGGTCGAAAACATCACGCGCTGTGTGGGCAGCGCGCCAACTGCGCAATAACACAGCGAAAACATCACGCGCTCGCCAAGTGAAACTGCGCAATAACATCACGCACTGTGCGGGCAAAGCGTCGACAGGAGGACTATATAAAGGCGGATATGAAGATACAGGAGTATCACAATTGTTCTCATTGTGTTCTGACCGACTCTACACTCTACACGAAGATGGACGCCTCGCAACAGACGGACAATGAGATGAATTTGACGAAACTCCAACACGAAGTAAGTGCTGGTCGCTATGTGTTTAAGCAACCGTTAGTCATAACGGCATGCGGCGTTCAAGATAAATACGTTTTTTACGCAGCGTGTCCGAAATGTCCTAAAGGACTCAGCAATCACATCTGTCCAGTGCACGGGCTGCAATCTGAATGCGTGTACAGATTCGTTCTGCGTCTCCTCCTGACAGACAGTAACGGTAGTGAATGTTGGTGTACTTGTTTTGATGAAAATGCGGTCAAAATTCTAGGGTTCACCGCAAACGACTACGCGACTTTGGAGTCAGACCAGGAACGCTACGACTCAATGTCGATGCTGCGAGGCAGCCAGGTCATGGTGACCATTAGGAAATGCGTGAGTAAAGAGTACGTAAACTACAATGTGGCAGAGATCGATGTTGTAACCGTCGTGTGACTTTGTTGACAGGACGATACTGCTGATGCTGTTGCTACCGTTCTTGTCGCTGGTACATCCAGTGGAGTCGTTGGAAAAGCGAAGGTGAGGAAATGGTTAAATGATAATAGTACCAACAATTTATTCTCCTCTTCTTCCTCGACAGACAGTTGTTCAATGATTGTGATAACAGATGACGAGGAAGAGAAGGAGGATGTTATAATCATAAACAACAGCAACGGTAGCAGCAGCAGCAGCAGCAGCAGCGGTGAGGAGATGACGATGAAGCTGCGTCAAATATATAGGATAGTAGATCGTGGTGAGTCTATGGTTATCGAACAGAGGTTTAACGCAGCTGTAGAAAACGCTGCTGTCCAGTACGCGTGCGATGAGGTGAGTCGTATAATGAATGTAGATTCAGGCGATGATTACATACCCTCATCCGAAACGATCATGCGTGTCTTGCGGTGGTTAAGTATAGAAGTGATCACAACGTGTGGGAACATCCAGTGGCGAGAACGCGTGAAAGACAAGGTGAGAGATGCGTTAATTGAACGATATATGCAGCGTATGAACTAATCTTCTGTTCAAACAGACGTGACTAAGCTTTCTGTTCAAGAAAACTTGCAAGAGACCGGCGTCGAACGACGACGACGAGTGGACGATGAAGATCAAACAACAAAAATCGTCACCATCACCGTCGGTCGTTGCCGACAGCCCCGAGTCGCCAGACGTACTCATGTCGTCGGAGGAATGCGACATTATCATCGAAGACGCTATGGCTCAGAAGGTCGTAAACGAGTGTCAAAAAAGTCGTCTCTCGCTCGAAACGATGATTCACAACGTTTGTCAGGACCTCGCTGTTACACTCATGTCGTTGGAGTGGCAAAAGTATCTCCAACGTGACATTCAACGCACCGAACCACATTTGAAATGAACATTTGCTGAAACGAACATTTTCTCTTTTAATTCACACTATTGTTCCATCTCTCTTTATTATACATTGGTGATCGAACCACTATTGTTCCCATATCTCTTTATTATACATTGGTGAAATCATTTATAACAGTAAAGTCACTTGGTATTCAGCATTGCAGCTGTCTGACGTTCGTATATATATATATATATATATATATATATATATATATATATATATATATATATATATATATATATATATATATATATCCACTGTAGAAACGAACATTTCTTAGTTTTGAATATTATTTCATAACCACTGTCATAGCTAGTCACTCCATATATATATATATATATATATATATATATATATATATATATATATATATATATATATATATATATATATATATATATATATATATATATATATATAAATATATATATATATATATATATATATATATATATATATATATATATCCACTGTAGAAACGATTCTTAGTTTTGAATATTATTTCATAACCACTGTCATAGCTAATCACTCTATTATATAATCACTTGGTATGTGTTGACTTTCAGCATTGTCTGACGTTTTGTATTTGAACATTTTGTATTTGAATATGCAGCTGTCTGACGTTCGTATATATCACTGTAGAAACGAACATTTTGTATTTGAATATATATATATATAAATATTATTTCATAACTACTGTCATTATTTCTAGAAATGAACATTCTAGGCTGGCTCACTTGATTCGTATATGAATTAATATATTTTTATATTGTTGTTATTGATATACATCTCTGCAAAAAAGAATTAATCATCTACTATACTAGCCTCTGGCATATCGATAACCGATCGTAAGGTAGGGGTCACTGTCGAGAATCATCTACTATACTAGCCTCTGGCATATCAATAACCGATCGTAAGCTAGGGGTCACTGTCGAGACCGTAAAGATTCACAAACCAACATATCATTAATCATGTATAAGTCGAATCGTATGTGTATGTATGTATGATTACAAACAACATAATAAAAATGAAAAAAGTATGACGCCTGTTGTCAGTCTTTCATCCCGTAGTCGTAAATGAACGGTTCCATCGTAGTCGTAAATGAACGGTTCCTTCGTAGACAAGAATCCTTCGAAATATGTTTAACGATGCGTCAGTCAGTCAGTCCTTCATTCACGTAGTCATCTCGTCAGTCAGTCCTTCATTCTCGTAGTCGTAAATGAAAGGTCCTGCATAGAACTCGCAGTCCGTTCGATGTCGCCACCATATGGTCCTGTATAGATAGAGTGGCGTCCTCTGCATAGATCTCGCAGTCCGTTTGATGTCGCCACCGTACGGTCCTGTATAGATAGAGTGGCGCCCTCTGAGGTGAAGGAACTGGCACCCTCTGTATATCAAATAACGAACGGTCCTTCGAATAATGAACGGTTCTTAAAATATATATATATATATATATATATATATATATATATATATATATATATATATATATATATATATATATATATATATATATATATATATATATATATATATACTATAGCGAGAGTCAATGTTTGTCAGTTGTAGACGTGACGTATCAGCAGCAACATGAAACATCATCTATGTCGTCATTGTGGTCTCGTAGTCGATACGTATGCAGAGCTAAAACGTCACGTAGAGAGTCATTCGACACCTTCTGTGACCGAGCATTTTATTCGATAGCACCACCTAGTGACCTCGCAAAGAAAACGAAGTCTGTGACCGAGCATTCTTATTCGATAGCGCCACCTAGTGACCTCGAAAAGAAAACGAAATACTCGTGTAAATGTGATGAGACGTTCGAAAGATGGGACAGTCTACAGCATCACGTAAGAACAGCATGTCGTCTAAAAAAGATTACCACCTCATACACCACGTGTACGAAATGCGGAAAGAATTTCAATAGAATTGACAACCTGACCAGACACGCACGAACAACGTGTACCGGTATCAAGAAGCTATACACGTGTACGAAATGCGGAAGGAATTTCAATACAAACGATAATGCGCGAACAACGTGTACCGACAAGCTACCACCACCACCACCACCACCACCAAAGAGATCAAACGTGGAAGACACCACACCTCATCACCCGCTAGTTACCGAAGAAGACCCTCTCGATCCACCCACTCGACTTCCCTTCACCGATAACCTGTCGACGGAACTGCTAGATGTCGTTCGAGCGCACTGGCGAACCATACGGACACGCGTGACGAGAGGACCTCTCCAACGCAGGTACGATTACAGATTAACCACGCTAGACACGACCGTCCTAGAGACACCTTTGAAGAAAATGTACCAGGAACAGACCAACGCCTTCAAGATTAACCTCAGTTACGGATTCGTACTGAGGAACAAGAACACGGGACGATACAAGTACTATCACTCCTCGTGCAATTGCTGCGGACGATACGTGGACGAACCCAGTATCGTCACCAACAGCGAGGATTTTGACGACTTTCTCGAACGCATTCGAGAAACCGACGTCTTGCAGTGGGCCATCAATGAAAGACCGGATTCTGCGTGGGTTTGCGAACTAGTGACCAATGTCACATTTTTCGTCAACCGCATCATTGATCATCCGATAGGATGTGTAAACATGATCCCTCTTCCAGTCTACATCAAGAAGAACAAAGCCGTCATTGGTCTGGAAACGGAGCCCAAGTATAGCAAGAAGTACACTGACAACCTGTGTCTCTTCCGGTGTCTGGCCCTGCATCGTGGATGTGACGTACGCCGATTGGAACCAGCGACGAAGACGCTGTACGAGACTTTCAACCAAGACGGTGTACCCATGGAACAATTTACTGGGGTCACGATGAAAGACCTCTATCGAGTAGAGACGTTGTTCCAGACGAACGTGTGCGTGTACAGTCTTGTCAAACCGGAAGGGGAGGACGGAGGACCGACCGCCGAACTCGTCCGTCGATCGGTCTGTAAATATCCTACCACGCTCTACCTCAACCTTCACGAGACGCATTTCTCCTTCATCCAGGATGCGCGCATGTATTGTCACACGTACAGATGTCGGAAATGCGACTCGTTGTGGACACACGCATGGAAGTTACGTCAGCACGAGAGCACGTGTACGGGGGGCGTGCGTCGAATCTTTCCAGGTGGCGTGTACCATTCGACTCCGACTATATTCGAACGACTGGACGACGAGAACATCCGAGTGGTACTACCCGTACCGAGCCACTTGTGATTTCGAGTGTTGGTTCGATACCGAACAACTTCCGTCTGACAGCGACCAGGTTCACTGGGTTGCACGTCACGTTCCACTGAGCGTCAGCGTGGCGTCAAACGTACCAGGACACGAACGAGTGAAATGTCTCGTCACGAACGGAGACACCAACAAGTTGGTGATTGACATGATGACCATTCTGATATCGATGAGTGACGCCGCGTACGACAGCATCAAAGACTCGTACGAGAACGTGTTGGAACAACTCGCAGAAGCAATGACGCGATGGGACGAACAAGAGGAGACTGCACGGTCAGCAGCCGACGACAAGACATCTAGACGTACAAAAAATCCTACAAAAAGCTGATGGGACAACTGTATGGATGGATGCATCAGTTACCCGTCGTCGGGTTCAATTCGGGTCATTACGATCTCAATGCCGTCAAACAGTTCCTCGTACCTTACTTTCTGTCCGTTGTAAAGGAACAAGAAGAGAGGAAGCGAGAGGAACAAGAAGAAGAAGAAGAAGAAGACGAGAACGAGGGCGTCGGGTCGTTTTTCGTCATCAAGCGCAACAACATTTTCATGTGTCTATCGACGGATCAGCTTAAATTCCTAGACATGACCAACTACATAGCCCCCGGGTTCAGTTAAGACAAGTATCTGAAAGCGTACGGATGCGAGGTGACGAAAGGTCATTTCCCGTACGAGTACATGGATCAACTAGAGAAGCTCGACGACACCGTTCTACCGCCGAAAGAGGCCTTCTTCAGTCGTCTGAAGAACGAAGGTATTTCCGACGAGGATTACGTCAGTTGTCAGGAGGCCTGGCGCGACAACGACATGACGACCTTGCGAGACTTTCTTGTCTGGTACAACAACAGGGACGTGGTTCCCTTTCTGCAGGCCATCGACAGACAGTTTGACTTCTATCAACAGCGCGGGATAGACATGTTCAAACAAGGCATCAGCGTACCCGGTCTGACCCTGCTATACCTGTTCAACGACCTTCCGGGGAAGACCTACTTTACCATCTTCAACGAGAAGAACAAAGATCTGCACGACCTCGTCAAAGATAACATTTGCGGTGGTCCGTCGATCAGATTTCACCGCTATCACGAGAAAGGGATCACCGCGCTACACCCGAACGAGTACGGAGAGGCTGCCCGGTCGTGTCGATTGATCGTCGGATACGAAGCGAACGCGCTGTATCTGTGGTCGCTCATGCAAGACATGCCTATGGGATGGTACACGCGACGGCGGATTGAGAAGGACTTTCGTCCCGAATCAGCGCAGCTGTACGGACAGACGGCTGCGGAATGGCTGACGTGGGAATCCGAACGCACGGGTCTTTCCATACGACATCAGATCAACGGACGAGAGAAACGGATAGGCAAACATCGGGTGGATGGATGGTGCAGCGAGACGAAGACGGCTTATCAGTTCCACGGGTGCTTCTTTCACGGTTGTCCGTGCACTCGAGAAGAGGTCAATTCTTTCAACGGGAAACCCATGCCACAACTACTCGACGAGACTCGAAAGACCACCGCCTACCTACGTCACTTCGTCAAGGTCGTCGAGATGTGGGAATGCGAGTGGAAAGAGATGAGACGAGATCCGGTCGTAAAGCGGTGTTGGACGCTGCATTTCCCCGACGTCGACGTCACGTGCGGTGGACGATGACGACGCAACAGATCCTGAGCGGTGTGCGTACTGGAACCGTGTTCGGCATGATCGAATGCGACATTCGCGTGCCGGAAGAACTGCGCGAGTACTTTGCCGAGATGCAGCCCGTGTTCAAGATATGCCGAAACGCACAACATCATGACGACTCCGAGGCGCATGCTCGTGGGCAGTTATTACGGTGATAAGATATTGCTCGCCACGCCTATGTTGCGATGGTATCTGGAACACGGTCTCGAGGTGCTGCACGTTTACCAGGTCATCGAGTACGATCCGATTCCGTGTTTCCGTCGGTTCGGCGATGCCGTATCCAAGGCCCGCCGCGAGGGAGACGTCCACAGAGACAGGACCATCATCGCGGATACCATGAAGTTGCTGGGGAACTCGGGCTACGGAAAGACCATCACCAACGTGGACCGACATCGCGATGTCAACTACTGCACGGAGAAGGTGGCATCGCGTCTGATCAACGATAAACGGTTCCGACAACTCGACATCGTCGTTGACGACGCGTACGAGATAGAGATGAGCAAGAGAACCGTTACGTACACACTACCCGTACACGTGGGATTCTTCGTTCTGCAGTACACCAAGATGCGCATGTTGCAGTTCTATTACGACTTCATCGACAAATACGTGGAGCGACCTCTGTTCCAGTACTGCGAGATGGATACGGACAGTGCCTATTTAGCCTTGGCTGGCGAGTCCGTCGATGTCCTCGTGACCCCAGCACTGCGAGATCATTATTTCCGACATCGTTCCGAATGGCTCCCGTCCGAATGTTGCGACGAACATCGGAACGAGTACGTGCGCTGTCGACTCGCCGGTCGACCTTGGATCGGAGACGAGGCATGCTGTAAGGAGCGCAGAGCGTTTGACAAGAGGACACCGGGTCTGTTCAAGGTAGAGTGGTCGGGCGATGGATTCGTGGGGTTGTGCAGCAAGACGTACTATTGTTTCGGAGCCACCGACAAGTACAGTACCAAAGGTCTGAGCAAACGTCACAACGCCATCGATAAGGAGACGTTTCTGGAAGTGCTCACCAAGCGTCGGAATGGAAGTGGAAAGAATCGTGGATTCCGGGTGCACGACCGTACTGACGTAGTGCAGGAACGAGCGGCTCTCACCTACTTCTACGCCAAACGCGTGGTGCACGAGGACGGTCTGAGTACGGGTCCGACGGACGTGTAGATAAAGACGCTGCACTGAGGTCGTCTGTCATAATCGATCATGGACACGCGATGGAAACATCCCTTCACGTGCATCGTTACCGGACCGACGGGATGCGGCAAAAGCACGTTCGTGACGCGTCTGTTGAGTCACGCCTCTGCGATGATTGATCCACCTCCCCAAAAAATCACGTGGTGTTACGGAGAATGGCAAGAGGCTTACGCAACGACGAACTTGATTCACGTGCGATTCGAGGAAGGGTTACCGACGGCTGACATGTTCGAAGCGACAACGAGGAACCTCATCGTCATAGACGATCTCATGACGGAAACGGATGAGCGGGTCACGACCTTGTTCACTAAAAAAAAGTCACCACAGGAACACGTCCGTGCTGTATCTCGTACAGAATCTTTTCCCTAAAAACAAAAAGAGAGTCGCACCATCAGTCTTAACACTCACTACATGGTGTTGTTCAAGAATCCACGCGACGCAACGCAGACGTCGCACCTGGCTCGTCAGATGTATCCGAGACGCACGAAATTTGCGCTAGACGCTTTGAAAGACGCCACGACGGTGCCGTACGGTTATCTATTGATCGATCTCAAACAGGATACTCCCGAGGACATGCCTCTGCGCGCGTGTATCTTTCCCGACGACGACGTACAGTACGTGTACCTACCTAAGGTATAAAAAGACGGAACGCGTGAATCGTCTCTTCATTCGCACCATGTCTGAGCTGGTGAAGAGACACATTTTGTGCATACAGACTCTGAACAGGTACAAGAACGCCAAAATAAGAAAGACCATCATCGCCAACGCCGACGCCGATCTGCTGTGTGCACTGGCCGAGTGTGCCTACAACATACTAAGGAAGAACATTCCGTTGACTCCATTACAGAGGCGTCGTTTGAATAAATACAAGACGACCTTACGTAAGTTGTCTCAGAAAATAACGTCGGCTGAAGACGCCTCCTCTTGACGCGACCGCAAGTCGGCGAGGGTCAGAGCGGAGGTTTCCTATCGGCCTTCCTAGCGCCGTTGGCGAGTTCGGTCTTTCTACCCTTGCTTCGCGAGATGCTGCTCGATAAGAAGTAGACGCATGGAACACGCACGCAAGATGGCCTTGGTGGATCCGCGACTGTTGGACACGTTGCGTTCTCCGCCTCCGCCAACGGACACCGTAGGCAAGAAAGTGCAAGCCCTCGATGACGAGATGAAGACCATCCTCGATAGAAAGGACCTCGACGATGGGACCAAGGTCACGTTGTATAACCAGGTGTTGCAGCGGTACAACGTCCTGGTCGAGAAACGCGTCAAGGAACCGGTACGCATGATCGAGGTAGGGAAGAAGGCGGGGACGGAACCCGATGAAGCTTCTAGTATGGAAGCCGACGTGGTGAACACCGTTCCCAAGAGTCTGCAGGCCAAAGCCAGACGTTTGATGGAACATCTCAAAAGAAACGTCGCGTGGAACGATGGCGGCGAACTCATACACGAGGGTGTTCCGGTTGCCGGAAGTAACGTGGTGGATCTCTTTCACGATTTGTTGCGTAAGAGAAAGACCGACGATCCGACAACTCCGCGCCATCAACATACCCATGGAGTTGGTCGGTAACGCTACCAGGAAAGCCTACATACAACAGACAGCGACTCCCTCCACTGCTGCTACACCACGAAGACGACGACAACGACGATCGTCAAGCTGGTCACCCCTCGAACGCCAAATGGAACATTCCCTACCTACGCCACCTCCTGAATTGATGAGTTGGGACAACTTATAAGAAGATTATATCGTAGTCGTAACGCATTCATGTTGCTGGATTCGCAGGACGAGTACCGTTCCGTCGTCGCTTCGATATTACTTGGCGGACTTACCTTGCTTGATGACGTTGCAGCCGGAATTCTTATACAACATGTGTTATTCAGACTATGGTTTCGCTACTACGTTGTTGCTCCACCGCTACCGTTGTGGGAGCGATAACGTGCGTTTTACTATACGTCAGTGCACTCCTCGCCGTTCGTCAGTATTCAGGAGTCGTCAACGTCACCGCCAACGCATCGGACCTTCTGTTTTAATGACGTCGAAAAGACTAAAGGCGGTCTACTTCGACCCGACTAGGGTAGGCAGTTATGGCGGAGTCGACGCCCTGTGACGCGTCACGCACGCACCTCGGAAAATAGTCGCGCATTGGTTGTCGGAACAGGACGCCTACAGCTTACACAAGCCGGCGAGACGACGTTACAAGAGACGATGCGTCATCGTGGGCGGTATGAATCAACAGTGGCAGGCCGATCTCGTCGACCTGACGACGTTGAAAGACGACAACGACGGTATGACCTTTCTCCTCACGATAATAGACGTCTTTTCGAAACGAGCCAAATGCATTCCTATACCGAGCAAATCCGCTGCGTCATTGATCGCGGCGCTGGAAATCGCGTTCGCGAACGACCGGCCGCACACGTTGCAGACGGATCGAGGAATGGAATTTCTGAATAAATCCGTTCAGGCTCTCTTAAGGAAACGCGGCGTCCATCACTTCTCCACGCACAACGCGGAGACGAAGGCGAGCATCGTGGAACGATTCAACAGAACGTTGAAGACTCGCATGTGGCGCTACTTCACAAACGTTCAGACGTGGCGTTACATCGACGTCCTTCCGGACCTGGTGCGAACGTACAACGACACCCGCCACCGCAGCATCGGTATGGCTCCGTCGCAGGTCAATGCAAGGAATCAGGAAAAGGTGTGGCAACGTCTGTACGGACACGACGGTAAAGGCGTGCCCAAGTTGAACGTGTCAAATCGCGTGCGCATCAGCAAGTACAAAGGCACGTTCGAAAAGGGCTACGAGACGAACTGGAGCGAAGAGGTGTTCACCGTACACGAGGTTCATCCCTCCGAGCCGCCCGTGTACCGCTTGCGGGACGATCTCGGCGACGTGCTGGACGGCACCTTCTACGTACAGGAGCTGCAGAAAGTGTCGGTACCGGACGATAAAGTGTACCGCGTCGAATCGGTACTGCAGCGTCGTAAGGTCGGCTGTCGAACGGAGGCTTTGGTGAAATGGTTCGGATGTCCGTCCAAATTGAACAGCTGGATCGATGCCAAGGCGCTCATCTATAAAGACTAGCAGCGCGTAGGGCGGGTCGTCATTATGTCATCACAAGACACCACGACACCGCAGACCGTCACCGCCGTCATAGAGGACGAGGATTGTACCGACGCGTCGGACGACAGTACTCCTTGGCATCTGTTCGGTACCGAGTGTCCCAAAGAGGAGATAGTGTTTCTGTGTCAGGTCGTCATCTTGTACACGGTCATCGTGATAAGCATCTACAACCTGACTGTAGGTCACGGTGATTCTAATCTGTGGACGGCGCTGTTGAGTAGTTCGTTGGGTTACCTACTGCCCAACCCCACGTTGAGACGCAATGGCGACTGATTTCTACATGACGCTGCCTAGCAACGCTTCTATGAAGACGCACCTCGACAACACCTTGACCCATTACATCACGGACTTGCCTCAACGCATCGATCTGACCGGCGAGTGGGAGTGTGGGTTGGCGGATTTCCAGTATCCGCACACTTGGTACAACGTCACAGAGGACGATGTCTGATTATTCCTCAACGAGATCGATAATCCGGACGTGACCCGACGTGCGAAGTTGTCGTGTGGGTATTACGACGATCCGTTAACATTGATGTATCACGTCAACAAGGGACTGCACAGTCTGTGGTCGGAGAATACACGGGCTCAAATGAGCTACAGTACCGTCACTCAAAAAATGACGTTGCACATGACACCGGACACCAAATTTATCATACCGATCCGCAGCTCGACGATGTCCATGCTAGGATTCCGTGGACCCGTAGCCAGCGGACCGAAGGCGGTTACGTCATCCTCCGTCAGCGACTCACACCCTTCCGACTCTTCGAACCCCTTCCACGTCGAGGCCGACGATGTGGTGAACATGACGCAGAGGTTCAACACCCTATACGTCTACACGGACATCGTAGAGTCTCGTATAGTGGGCGACACTTTCGCGCCGCTGTTTCGAGCCCTTCTGATTAGCGGACGTCACGGTGACAGGGTGTCCGATCGTTTCTCTAACATTCACTACGTACCTGTGTTATGCTCGAGCTTCAGCTCGATCGAAGTGGATATAAGAGACGACATGGGTCGACGCGTGCCATTCGAATACGGTAGAGTAACGGTGACGCTTCATTTTCGTCGACGCAGGACCGGACTGTTCTGATGAATTACAACGATTAGTACGCGCGACAGGCTGGCGGTGCGCTGCCCTACTTCGCCGGTGCACAATACCAGCGAGGTCACGGACTGGGCAGTCTGTTCGGCGGTCTGTTGCGCAGCGCCATGCCGCTCATCAAGAGAGGTGCCGTGGCTTTGGGTAAAGGCGCGTTGAAGACCGGCGTTCGCATAGCCGGCGACGTCTTATCAGGCCAGAACATAAAAACGGCTGCCAAACGACGCGTCACCGACGCCGTGCTGGGCGGTCTTCGAGCTCCCCCCGGTAAACGTATAAAACGACCGTCTGCAAAGGCGACGATCACTGCAGTAAAGAGACGACACAAGAGACGGACGTTCAAGAAACGAGAGGCCGACATATTCGACAATGGCTTTCGTGCATAAACAGTCGTGCGAGGGAGTCAAGACCGAGCTGGATCTCTTTACCGTACCTCCCACTTAGAACTGCATCAGCGACAGTCACGTGGTGGAACATCAACCCACGGCCTCTCTGGACTGTGGAGGACCGATAGAATTCCTCATCCCCGGATCGGGAGACGATTACCTGGATCTCGCCAACACGATGAGATGGACACCCTGCAGATCGCTCGTCTACTGGCGATGGATCCGAACACCGCGTCCGTCTTTGGAGGCGTCGCGCCCAAAGACGGACTGCCTACAAAAATAGACGCTTTGCCGATCGCCTTCGTGTGCAACACCGACGATGGCGACGAACCGTGCGAACATTGGATAGCGCTGTACCTGTCCTCCGACGGGCGCGGCGAATACTTCTGTTCGTACGGTCTGCCGCCTCGTCACGCGGCGTTCCGCTCCTTCTTGAACAAACACTGTTCCGAGTGGACTCATAATAGCAAGAGACTTCAGAGTCCTCTGTGTAACGTTTGCGGACAATATTGCGTAACTTATATAATGTTTCGTTGTAAGGGCTCTTCTATGAGATCTTTCGTAAACGCTTTCCACACTAATCTGGTCGCTAACGATTGTCGCGTGTTCGATTGGATTAAACTACTGAAAAAGGGTATACCATACTATCGCATATCGTACTGAGCCTCTGGCGCGGTGGTCGCACCACCCGTAAGGTCGCCCTCGAACCTCTGGCGCGGTGGAGACACCCGTAAGTTCGCAACCTCTGGCGCAATGGTCAACATTCGCAAGTCGCTTCATCGTCATCATACCCCGTTGCTTTGTTGTATTCATTCGAACACGCTTTGTTTACGAACCGTCTCGTTTGTACCGATGCCGCTTTGTTTTATTCATTAAAAAATACGTTTGCACCGTATACGCTTTTGTTCGTTTCCTTAATGACCTCTGTAGCCCACAACGCACCGTCTACAGTCCGTTAGGTGTCCCCGCCCGTCGACCCGCCAACCCGCCCGTCAGCCCGCCAACCCGTCCGTTAGTCAGTCGCTAGGGGGCGCAGGCGCTGATATCGTTAGAAGGTCGCTAGGAGGCACTGATTTCGTTCTTAGAAGGTCGCTAGGAGGCGCTGATTACCCAGAAGGCGTTGCGCTAATCACGTGACCGTCAGGAGGCGCTCTGATTGGCTGAGCGTGCCTACAACCGCTAGGGGGCGCTATGATTCAACCGCAAAACGTCCCTCTTCCTCATTTGGGGGTATGAAAACTAAGTCTCTACTACTCACGAGGTTTTGCATTAACGCTTTTCCCTCCACTAAGTTTTCAGTAGTGTACACAGGGTTTTTAGTGCGGGTACTTTTTGCGAGTACATTTGTGTGGCTGTTTGGCCCTACCTCTCGGTCTGATGTGTTAGTAGTTATTGGTTGACTAATGTCTAGATATGTAACACCTTTATACATTGTGTGTTGTGTTTCCATAATGTTCATTATGAATTGTTCAAGAATGTTGTGTGGTTAGCCCACTTTTTTCATTTACCATGTTTGGTTGGGGGATCGAGTACCCCAGCCTTTCTGTTTGTACATATATGTGTATGGTTAATTCACGGCGGAGTGACCCCCACCGATACCATGTGAATTGTATATAAGTCAGTAGTGGTATAGATAGTACTGGTAGTGGGTAGCTGATAGGCATGATTTATTAATTATGTGTAAACACCTTTTGGGGGCCGGCATGCTTGCTGAGATTATTGGATGTTTCTTATTTTCATGGTGTATTCTTGCCTAATTTCATGCTCCTTAATTAATAAATCTAAATGTCATTCTTTGGCCTATTTCAATCTACGCTGGACTTGTGTTGTTATTTTGCATAAAGGGTAATATCGGGGTGAATTTCGAAACTAATACAACTGAGACGACCGACCGTGGGTCGTAGTTGGACCCCTCATAGTTTGATACCCTTGAGGCTAAGTGTCTAGGAGCACAGCATACAAACATACATACAAATACTTGCTGGATTATAATACCATGTTTACCTGTTAACATTCATGAACTATATTAATATTGCGCGCATTTGAAATAGGCATTTGAAATATAAAATATGTTTGATTCAAATACAAAAGCAGATACGGGGCAGGGGTCACTATTGCACTTAAACGCAAACGCATTTGCATTAAGCCCACGCCTGGTAGAGTTAGTTTGGTTAAATTAGATCTCTGTATATTCAATTGAATTAAAAGGCTGGTTAAGTTGTGCAAGCAGTCAAACAAAACAGGCCATATTTATTTAAAATAAATGAGCAAAGATAAAAGAGGTCTCGACTACATAGAACGAGACGTTAGAGTTTGATCTTCTGGAACAGTTCCGCCAACGAGACATGTTAATAACATGCCGCTTGACGAGACAACATGCCGCTTGACGAGACATAACACGACAATACGACTTCCTTTATTATAAACATAGAAAGAGAGATTGACGTCACGTTGAAACACGAATTCGTCGTTTGCCATCGTCCACACCACAGACGAGCGAAAAAAGCCTGAACACCTCAGAGAGTTTCAACATTGATTTATATCCAGAATGGTGCGGGTTTTTGCAAATCACAGTCTCAATTAAATACAGTCCTTCTCCCTGGGAAATGGGCAGTGCGGCGGGAATTAGAAATTGGTGTGCTTGAACAACAAACACATGGCAATGTTCTAATTATGTGCCATATTTCATGAAATGCTAAATAATAAAGCAAATTGATGCTGTAGATGAAATCGTACAAAAATCACACCTTCTGAATCGATTAATGTTGCGCAAATCATCGCCAGGAGTAAGGATTCGCGCCGGGCGGAGAAGTCGAAGTAACGACATCTTCTCTCTTCTACCGACGACGCTCTATTGAATAATGTGTCACAGATGGACTACAACAAGAACCTCGTTACCAAGGAGTGTAGTGCCTGACTGTGGTTGCAACAGCATAGAATGTGTATGCCAATACACAAATCGATATCCCTACTGAGAGTTAACAAAAGCTGACGTTTTTTTTTGCCATGGTCGCGTTTGATTCTGAATATACGGCGCCATACCCACATTTCAAAGTCGTCCAATTTGCCTTTGTCTTTGTCTGCTTTTTTACTGCCCAACTTTCAGAAACACACAGCACCCCACTAGAGACTACTGATTTGACTAATTGCATATTTGGCATGGGTGATTAACATTTTATATTGCATTTTCGACAAAACAAAAACAACAATAATTTTTTTTTTAAACGAGAAACAAATATTCTGCCAAAAGTATTTGAGATATACTTTTTCAAATACATTTTACCAAAACAATTAATATTGTTGCCGGCAGACACGGATTACACAGAGGCCTCGTTACCGGGGATCAATAATGTCCCGGTGCTGAAACCACAACACAGAACAACTACACACAGATCGATATCCCTGCTGACAGTTGAAACACGCTAGTGTGCTTTCCTGTGCTTTCCGTGGTCGCATTTGCTTTCAACATAAACCATAATTTATTAAAAAGGGTAATCGATAAAATTTGCTTTCAACATAAACAATAACCGGTAGTCGAACAAGTGAGGCTTTGCAGCAATATTAGGCCGAACAGCAGCACCAAAACCATGTTATCGCCCATGTGCTACAACAATGTTTGGTGTCACCAATGAGTGTTATGTAGAACGATTATTATACGCTCTTTGATAACACTAATATAATTGTTTTCGCCTATTAATTATCAGTATGCAGCGCCATCTGGCGAACACATTTTGCGAATAGAAAGATCGTCATTAAAGCTTTATTGTGCAGTATTTGAGACAATAAAATGGGATAGTTTCACGCGACTGACAATCAACAAACCAATATCAATTTAAAAAGCTCGCGGTGTGACATGCTGGTGTTATGTTGTTTGTATACACACACCTTTGTATGTCATATGCTTTTCATGCGTGCCATGAATGGGTGGAAACCATGTAACCTGCCACCCCAACAAAAGGCAGTATTTGATTTGATAACTCTGCATTGTTTCAATGAGAAGGTATTATCAGAAGCCATCAAGTTATAAGCCTACAAGTCTGTTCGTGTTATTTGAATAACGGTTTATCTCTGTATAGATTTTGCGTTTCACTGGCTGATGCCAACGTACCAGACCTTAGTTGTAATAAGTTGTAATAATATATAAACAAGCATTGCAGGTTCACATTAATAAGAAGGCGGTTCACAGGGGGGGGTCACGTGAACCCTTTGATCACCTTTCTAGCTCGGCTATGAAAACGCTTACGGTCCGTTAAAAAAGAGTGTGACTTCACTAAGTCGATCCGTATCACCTCAAACCATTAAGTAAACGGCAACACTTTTTATTAGTGTATGGAAATTAATGCAGAGAAAACACAGCTCATGACTCACAACATAAGTGGTATAAACATACGGATTCCATCAGTTTGAAAGAGATAGAGCTGTGCACTCTTTCATATATGTTTACTTGATGGATCAAACACAGAAGTACTAATAACAGTTGTGCAAACCTCAGCCGCGCTGTCAACAATGAATTCATTATTCAGAGAACCAACGTAAAACTGATGCGAGCTCTAGTTATATCGATCTTCTTCATGCTTTAGAGACATTGACTGAATATAATAAGTTTCATTCGTTGTTTCTCCCTTTTAAAAAGGAAAGAGGCCATATGTCTTCTGTTGTGCGTGGCAGGGAAGGTAGGCTTAGATGTGTCCATTCCTTTATATTGCTCAGTGTTTGGCGGCCCCGTTTTCACTTGCCTTCCTGGGGTCTTGCATGCTGGTTTTTGAGACGGTGTTGTGCTGGCTGATGTGGCCAAACCAGGAGCCCTCGCGTTGTTTCACCGTTGACAACAAGGACTCGTTCTTTCAAGTCTACTTTTTGTCTCACATATCCGAGGTTCTAATAAAAGAACTTAAGAGAAGAACCCAGTTGCTGACAATTAGATGCTACCGTATTGGGTTTCAAAACGTTCAAGCAATAGGACTACCTTTTTGCGAATTGACGCATAATTGAAACGTGGACTCGTAACTCCCGAAATTCAGATTTCTGACGAATTTTTACACCAGGTCTATGTTTATGGAACCACATCCGTATTCATGCCTTCACATCGCCACGCGATCTCCGTCCCACGAGTGTACTCAAGTCGCATGTCACCACCCGTGTAACACACAAACATGCACACAATGAGGTGCTGCCACCTGATGGACTGGATGCACTTAGTCAAACGGGTGCAACGTTTACCAAGTTTATTAATGTAAACTGACAATATATTACATGGCGTATATGCGTATTCAAACCCCAGCAACCATGACGTTCACTTCTGGGAATACGGTAGAGTAGTGTCGTCGCTGGGAGGAACGATTTATATTCTACTTTGCAGCAGCACAGCTCAGCAAAAAGGCAGTTACGTCGCCAAACTACTGCACTGTGTAATACCGAAATACATTTATGCAAACTGTGTAATTGCGAACACAGATGAATATAAAGCCACAAACCGGGAACATATTCTCAAAACGGCCAGAGACTATAATTGTGAAACCCGAAAAGCGAAATGGTTGAGCGGAACAAGTTCTGACAGCGAGATGATCGTGAACGGGAGACCACTGGTAAGTTAGTTAGAGTTAGGGAGACCACTGGTAAGTTAGTTAGAGTTAGGGAGACCACTGGTAAGTTAGTTAGAGTTAGGGAGACCACTGGTAATTTAGTTAGAGTTAGGAAGGCCACTGGTAAGTTAGTTAGAGTTAGGGAGACCACTGGTAATTTAGTTAGAGTTAGGAAGGCCACTGGTAAGTTAGTTAGAGTTAGGGAGACAACTGGTAAGTTAGTTAGAGTTAGGGAGACCACTGGTAAGTTAGTTAGAGTTGGGGAGGTCACTGGTAAGTTAGTTAGCGTTAAGGAGGCCATTGGTAAGTTAGTTAGCGTTAAGGAGGCCACTGGTAAGTTAGTTGGAGTTGGGGAGGCCACTGGTAAGTTAGTTAGAGTTAGGGAGACCACTGGTAAGTTAGTTAGAGTTAGGGAGGCCACTGGTAAGTTAGTTAGAGTTAGGGAGGCCACTGGTAAGTTAGTTAGAGTTAAGGAGGCCACTGGTAAGTTAGTTGGAGTTGGGGAGGCCACTGGTAAGTTAGTTAGAGTTAGGGAGACCACTGGTAAGTTAGCTAGAGTTAGGGAGGCCACTGGTAAGTTAGTTAGGGTTAGGGAGACCACTGGTAAGTTAGTTAGAGTTAGGGAGACCACTGGTAAATTAGTTAGAGTTATGGAGACCGTTGTTAAGTTAGTTAGAGTTACGGTACTGCAACCAGCTGTGACAAAAGAAAGAATCTGAGAAACATATATTTTTGTGGTAGACAAAAAAAGATTCAACTTCGTGAAAGCGATATAACTGTAACTAATTCACTTGATATATGTCGTGTAGCAGAGGCAAGCAAAGTGCAAATAAAAGTTAAGGCAAGTGACAATCAGCAGATTCGTGAAGTACAGACTCTCAGCAAGAACAAACCAAAGAACACAGGAAAGTCAAACAAACACAGACAGTAAAATTACAAATAGACATATGCACTATTAGGTGCTGCCGCCTAGTGGACTAGTTGCACTAATTGAAGCGGTCTTAACGGGAGCAACTTTTGTCATTAATATACTTCCTGTACATATTTAGAGTTGAACATATGCATCGTTCAAATAGAAAACGTCATTTAACTGTAATGCTGTGTATACAAATGTGACATTACATCAAGTGCTAACAGTCAGTACAGACGTGTCATTGAATATTTCGTACTAGGCAGATCACTATGCCATGCCACGCAGGCATTTTCTCTCTTAGTAGTAGACAGACTGACCAAGACACAAGCCTTCTAATTACCTTTGTTAGAGACAGGAACACTCTCCCACTAGAGACAAAGCGTACTGTTCTGTCCGACAGTTTGGCTAAATAAAAAAGTCACATGTTATGCTGATACATGTGTTTCTAACTAATTCATAATTATTATGGAGAATATTGTGTAGTGTGGTGGTGGTTGTGATGGAGGTGGTGATGGTGGTGGTGGTGGTTGTGGTGGTGATGATGGTGGTGGTGGTGGTGGTGGTTGGTGCTGGTTGTGGATGTGCGGCAGCACCGGCGGCGGCGGCGGCGGCGGCGGCGGCGGCGGCGGCGGCGGCGGCGGCGGCGGCGGCGGCGGCGGTGGGGATCCAGTGTCGTAATGCTGTCATAAGGTCGTTATACTCTAGTAGACGAACTGCACGAGACACACCTTGGCATTTAATCCATTCTCTTCAAAGCCTCCCTCTTCTCTCGTGTCATATCTCTGGTTCTACGTCCTTTTTCTACAACCATTATTTTCACTTCTTTCCAGTGTTTATTGGTTTCCCCGGTGTAATTGCACTTGAAGAGTTTCCAGCTACTTGAACTGGGAACATTTCAATTTAATGGAACGTAACTACACTTACATGTATTTGACCCGAATATTTGTTTGTTGTAGGTCATTACATAGTAATCACGAAATATGATTACCAAATTCTAAAAATAAGCTACATAGTTCTGCTGTGTAGCTGGCAGAAGCCTATCTCTAGACCCAATGTAATGAAATGACTCGGAGAACGGATCCCCCTAGTTGCAACTAATGGAGTCTAATCTAGATTGATATGTAGATAGCTATACCTATTAATCCTGTTAAATATATTCTATTCGAATAGATGTGGGTATTTGTTTGGTGCTGTTTCAAATGTGATGTTTGACTTTTGTTTGTATGGAACGAAAACATTCATTTCAATTGTTCAACTGATAAACCATTTGATTTGATCTTGGTATGTGATTTATGCATTTAAAATGCTTACTAAGTTTCATATTAATAGGTAAACGACATAATGTTTCAGTTGTTTTATTTAATTCAGAATATGATTACAATGCTGCACTTTTAGACACATGTAAGTAATTGAAACCCACACTCTCAAACAATTAGGCATGCATATTAAAATGCCATTACAACAGCAAGAAGGCGGACGTATTGATACAGCAGGAATAACAACTGGTTATGTTATTCTCGATTATATTAGGCGGAGTCCAATGCATCAGTAGATGATGCTAGGGATGTTCATGTAAGAAAAACGTTATGTGTTGTACCCAGCGATCACATTAGAGGCGTATGGCTGACATTCATATTCACGCACCAAACAGAAGCTACATATAGGTGCTGCATTCCGTGCTCAAATCATCAGATCGTATCAACGACATTCCTGTAACGAACGTAGGTCAAACGTCGGTGCCGAATGTGTGCTAAAATCAGCAGATTACACTACTGGAACAGACAGTAATAAAGCGACAGCGCACTCTGTACTCAGATCAGTATACCATTTTACCGACCTAATTAGCATGTGAAACTACAACAATAAATATATGCTGCACTCCGTGCTAAAATCAGTATGCCACATCATTTACATCTATAGACAAAACAAGACCCATATATCGCAACATGAGATATATTCACACTGATAACGTTTACACGATCACAAGATAATTTAATATTTTAATTAAAGGTCCTCTGTGAGAATAAATACTTTCTGATATACAATCTACCTAGTTTTTTTATCAATGACACTGTGTATCCTCCAGTTCCTCTGCGTTTCTCAACTTTGAAGCAACTATATTTTCATAGCTAATCAATACCAAAACCAATGCACATTCATTCAGGCGATTTCCATTAAAACTAGAGTTGCTCTGCTACATGCAATAAGCCCTTCCGTAATGGGCTCCAAGTTTGTATGCAGTATTTGAGCTATCAATTAGTGTTTTATACAGTCGAATAATGGTAAACGCTTTTGGCTATCCACGTTTATACGAATTTATTAATGTATGGTTAGAAAGAAAGGCTACCATATGGTCCCTAATAAATGTTTCTAATAATTTACAATTCACTAATGTTAAAATAGCTGTATTTTGTTCTCGAAATAATTGTATAATGTTTACTTCTTTCTGCACGGAAGATTATATCAATATATCGCAAAATATTATTAACAGATTTGTGGGCCCCTCTAGCCACACTAATTAGTCTACGTTGATTTCACAGATCTTCCAGCCCTCATACTTCCTTGGCACGTGAATGGTCACGTGTTTGCAGTCGTCGCCTTCACAGACACATGTCGCTACACACGTGATCAGACCTTCAGTGTGAGACTGGGCAGGACCACTCAGCTTACAGCGACGATACACTCCAGCGATGGCGCATGTTGGCCATATCTGCTGTCTCATTGACACGTTGAAGTGTGACTCTGCGCAGACAAGACGATGTCCAGTAATTCTGACTGTGAATGACATATCGGTCTGATTTGGTGTACTCGCCTTGATGGTAAGTCCTGGCAGCCAACATTTATGTTGTGTTTGTGGAACCCAACGACTGGAACTTGTCACCAAAGTGTAATGGTCAGTGTGTGCCAGTTCCAGACAGGTCGCGTTGTTTTCATCGATGAGACGCGTCCGTAGTTCCATTTCGACTGGCGGGTCCATCTTAGGCAGAGCTGGTGGCATAACAAAAGGCTAATTAATCAACATAGTCGACATATGATCAAACGTAAGTTAGTAAGTCAGTTGACATTGGTACAGAAGTCGTTACACTACTTTCCATCCATATTTGCGAGAAGGAATATTAGGCAAAACAGACATTTTCCCTGAGCCAAAATTATTGATGCACCATATTAACAAAACCTTAACAAACACGGTGGCTTATGAATATAGTATCCAAAAACGCTAAAGACCACTGATTACCAGTGATATGTAGGTATCTCTTGCGTGGTGAACGTTAGAGACATAAAGGTGAATACTAAAGGTGAATACTAAAAGTTTCTAAACAAATATTTTAATGTTCGATATATTAGTGTCACTTTTATCTTATTGGGAGATATCGCCCAATAAGAAATAAAAGTCCCCTGTTAACGTTGATCGACGACTCCACGTTGACATCAAGTCATCGCCTTTTAATAGCACATCTTAACACATTATGTAAAAGATTGTAGTTTGTTTAATAACATTTGCGGTTTGTTGATGATCTACATAAAACAAAACAGATATAATTATACATAGCTATATTGTCACTTGCGTCGAATATTCATATTAGATGCGGCCGATATTTAGAAATAACGCAGGGATTATACGTACTAACTAATAACAAGATGATACATTACGTCAATCTCTGCACTTTATTTTTTAACATTGATTTGATGTTTTATTGTTGAAGCATAACATAAATATGCATAGCTAGACATAGCTACATTATCACTTGAATCGAGTATTGGCATTAGATGAGACCGATATACTGGAGTACTGCAGGATTCATACATACCACCGAGTAACGTGCCCTTGTCACCTCTCAACACCGCAATTCCCGTCTCTCTAACTGTCGCATGGTTCGTCCAGTCCACTCGGAATAAGTAAACACTGGAGAGAATGGTGCCCAATGTTACGTATATGTACATGCAGATGTCCAGGCAATTGTAGCAATTTTAGAAGTTGGGTTATAGAGAATGATAAAGAATTTGAACAAATGGGTGGAGAATTGTGTATTGAAGATCAAGATAAAAACGACAAAGGTGAAGTGAATGTGGATATGAAGGTAAAGGACCAAAAAACAGCTCACTTCCAACGCTTGGATACGGATGAGGACGAAAAAATAAGCTAAGACATAACGAATAAGCAACGAAGAGGTACTCAGCGTGGTAGGAGAAAAAGAAATGACGGATGAAGGCTACCAAGTTAGATTAACTGAATTCCTGATAAATGTATGTATCTGTTGCGTAAGTATATTACTACGATATGTCCCACTTTCGTATTGCATACTACATGTCTTACCATATGTAACACTTTGAAATTTTAAATAATCTAGGATACTGTTTGTCAACTACAACTCAATCTGACGTACAACAAATACAAACTTGGTAAGTTTTCGTTAAATTTGTTTCGTTTGAGTCAGTAATACATCACCTGTCAGGGTTGCGTTGTCCTTGCTGTGAGTAGTACAGTATTCCTTCTTGAATGTCAATATGACGGATTCGGCCAGTAGCGTCGACTAGCTTAGGATTACTTCCGTCGTAATCCGTACATTTAATACAATCACTACCTGCCACGCAATGAAATTACATAATAATTGAACATATGACACGACGAAGGCAATTACATCGAGGTAGTAGTTTAATTCATTAGGTCTACCATAAGCGAAATAAACGACTAAACATGTAACACGTTTTACTATAAGTGATTTTGATAGTACGATTCGGTAAAAGAATAAAGTGAAAAAAACGTGAATGGGATATCAGGAATATGATATTTTGTTAAAGTTACTGTTTACGAGCTTGAAGGCAAATGTCATGATTATTCATTTACAAAAAGGGGGACATTATTAATCAGGTAGTCTGACAGACCTCCCGCACAGGGACAGTCAAGTAGAGAGAGACGACGTCAACAAGTTGACTGGCGCCGTACAAATACACATGATAAGCAGACATGTGAACTGAAGTATTCATGTATTTACCGGAATCTGTCCAACACACTTGCTCACGTGTGTTGTCAATGCCCAACGCCCACGGCGTTTGGTGAACTGACGACACAATCTCTACAGCTGCAGTGCCATCGAGACGGGACTTGTAGATACCAGCCGGGGTTTGTGTAGCGTGGAACAGCAGACTGAAAAAATGTGTATATAACACGAAATATATACTCTCCGCTTACTTATCTCTTTTACATTGTGTTCTTAGTGCTTATTTAGTACATTTTTGGCAGACATTTGTTCTATATATATATATATATATATATATATATATATATATATATATATATATATATATATATATATATATACATACATACATACATACATACATACATACATACATACATACATACATACATATATATGTACATAAGCACACGCACACAGTTATTACCTGTTAGCGGAGTCTAAGGCGACGCCGTACGTTCTTGCTCCAGTTGAGTGCTCGATTACTCTGGCCCTCGCTGTGCCGTCCGTGTTGACCACTTCTACTTTGTTGTTGTTTGTGAAGTAGATCTTACCGGTCGCCGTATCAACAGCCAGTCCATGAACAACTGTATTTGGACAGAGAATAGCAGGTAGCACCCTACATCATGCAGCACACATCGATGACGAGATGAATTCCAGGATCGCCAGAGCAAGTGAAGCTTTTGGCAGACTTCGCACAAATATGTGGGAACGCAGTAGATTTGGATACTAAACTGAAGGTATTCAAAGCCGCCATGCCAAGATGCTCAACCATGTTCTCATGAGCTGCCTCAGAACATTAACGAAAATTAAGTGGTAGGACACAGAGGTCCTTGCCAGGGCAAGCATGACTAGCATCCATACAATTGGTCATATGATCCGCATGCCAGCGGGACGCCTACTATAGACGCTACTCTATGGAGAGCTTCTGACAGGAAAGAGTTATGGCCAAAAGAAACGCTTCAAGGACACCCTGAAGGCCTCTATCAAGAGCTACAACATTGACCCTGAGAGCTGGAAGAGCATCACCCAGGATCGCCCTAGATGGCATAGAAGCGTCTCCTGTGGCGCTGCCATCTCTGTGCAGAAGAGAATCAGCGAGGCCACAAGGAGACTTGAACTGTCTAGAGAAAGCAACACGTTTCACCAGACAATTCTGTAGCAGTGTCAGTAGTAGGCATAGGCTTCTGACCAAGCAATTCCGGTGCCCATGTGTCTGAACGACTTCCGATTGCGCGCGCAGCCAATCAGAGCGCCCCCTGAGCGCACATCCAAGAGCGCAGTGCCTTCTGGGTAACCTAAGCGCCCCCTAGCGACTGGAGCTAACCCTAAACGTCTAGAGCGCCCCCTGGCGACTGAATTAAATTGTAATTTTATTTTATTTTATTTTTTTTATTTAAAAAAAAAAAATTTTTTTTATTATTATTATTATTATTTTTTTTATTTTTTGTTATTGATTTATTTTTTTTATTTTAATTTTAACTGTGCGCGCAGCCTCACAACCTTCTGGGTAGCCTGAGCGCCCCCTGGTCCGTAACCCTATCCATAACCCTAGAGCGTCCCCATTGGCAAGCCGTTACAACGAAGCAATAGAAAAGCTACGCAATATTGTCCACAAACGTTAGACAGAGGACTCTGAAGTCTCTTGCTATTGTCATTAACAGGGTCATTAATAACTGAGATCAAAGGACCTAACGAGGAGACAAGAAACTAACAAAACACGATATCGTACTATATTTTCTTTATATGTAAATAGTTAAAAATAATGCGCTCTTACACTTTATCCATAACTCCTACAGTTTACCCATAATTCCTACAATTTACCCATGATTCTCCTATTGAATAAGAGTACAAGGACATTTTATTAAATTTTTTATTTTTTTTTTTGGAAAATAATGACACAATATCGTCCACAAACGTTAGACAGAGGACTCTAAAGTCTCTTGCCATACGCATATTTTCGTTATATGTCAATATTGTTAAATAGTGCGCTCTTACACTTTACCCATACCTCCTACAGTTTACCCATAATTCCTACAATTTACCCATAATTCTCCTATTGAATAAGAATACAAGGACATTTTATTAAATATTTGAAAATAATGACACAATATCGTCCACAAACGTTAGACAGAGGACTCTAAAGTCTCTTGCCATACGCATATTTTCGTTATATGTCAACATTGTTAAATAGTGTGCTCTTACACTTTACCCATAACCCTACAGTTTACCCATAACTCCTACAATTTACCCATAATTCCTACAATTTACCCATAATTCCTACAATTTACCCAGCACACATATGTAGTGAAGTGTGTTTGTTCGTTCACCTAGCTATAAAAAGAACGGAACTTTAGTTTCAATAGTCACTGTACCCACAGTACAGAGCTTGAATACTTAATTGATGTACCCACAATACACAGCTACAGTACATGGTCACTGTACCAACAGAACACATCTAGAATACATAGTCACTGTATCCTGAGTACACAGCTAAAGTACATAGTCAATGTACCCACAGAAAACAGCTAGAATGCCAAGTCACAGTACCCACAGTACACAGCTAGAATACATAGTAACTGTACCCACAATACACAGCTAGAATACATATTCACTGTACAAACAGTACACGGTTAGAATACATAGTCACTGTACCCACTGTACACATCTAGAATACATAATCACAGTAACCACAGTACACGGCTAGAAAACATAATCAATGTAACCACATTACACGGCTGGAACACATAATCACAGAAAATTCATAGTCACTGTACCCACAGTACACAGCTAGAAAACATAGTCACTGGACCCACAGTACACATCTAGAATACATAGTCACTGTACCCACAGTACACAGCAATAATACATATTCACTGTACCCACTGTACACAGCTAGAATACATAATCACAGTAACCACAGTACACGGCTAGAATACTTTGTCATGGGTCCCAGAGTACACAGCTACAGTATATATTCACTGTACCCCCAGTGCATAGCTAGAATAAATAGTTACTGTACCCACAGTACACAGCTACAATTCATAGTCACTGTACCCACAGTACACATCTAGAATACATTGTCACTGTATCCAGAGTACACAGCTAAAGTACATATTCACTGTACCTAGAGTATACAGCTACAGTACATTGTCACTGTAAACACAGTACACAGCTAGAATACATAGTCACTGGACCCACAGTACACAGCTAGAATACATAGTCAAAGTACCCACATTACTCAGCTAGCATTAATATTCACTGTACCCTCAGTGCACAGCTAGAATATAAAGTCACTATACGCACAGTACAGAATTAGAATACATAGTTATTGTACCCACAGTACACAGCTACAGTACATAGTCACTGCACCCACAGTACACAGCTAGAATACATAGTCACTCTACCCATAGTATACAGCTACAATTTATATTCACTGTACCCACAGTACACAACTAAAATACATAGTCACTTAACCCACAGTACACAGCTACAATGTATAATCACTGGACACACAGTACACAACTAGAATACATAGTCAATGTATGCACAGTGCACAGCTACAGTACATAGACCTGTACCCACAGTACATGGCTACAATACATAGTCATTGTACCCACCTTACTCAGCTAGCGTACATAGTCACTGTACCCGCAGTGCACATCTAGAATATAAAGTCACTGTACCCACAGTACAAAGATATAATACATAGTTACTGTACCCACAGTACACAGCTACAGTTCATACTCACTCTACCCACAGTACACACCTAGAATACATAGTCACTGTACCCATAGTATACAGCTACAATTTATATTCACTGTACCCACAGTACACAACTAAAATACATAGTCACTTAACCCACAGTACACAGCTAGAATGTATAATCGCTGTACATGCAGTACACAACTAGAATACATTGTCAATATATGCACAATGCACAGCTACAGTACATAGTCCTGTACCGACAGTACATGGCTACAAAACATAGTCACTGTACCCACAGTACACATCTAGAATACATAGTCAATGTATCCAGAGTACACAGCTAATGTACATAGTCACTGTACCCACAGTACACAACTACAATACATAGTCACTGTACATACATTACACAGCTAGAATGCATAGTCACTGTAACCAGAGTATAATACAGCTATAATTCTTAGTCACTGTACACACATAACACAGCTATAGAACATATTCACTGTACCCACAGTACACAGCTAGAATACATGATTACTGTACCCAGAGTACACAGCTAGAATACATAGTCACTGTACCCAAAATATACAGCTACAACTCATAGTCACTGTACCCACAGTACACAACTAAAATACAGAGTAACTCAATCCACAGTGAACAGCTAGAATACATAGCCACTGTACCTTCAGTACACATGTAGAATACAAAGTCACTGTACCCACAGTCCACAACTACAATTCATAGTAACTGTACCCACATTACTCAGCTAGCATACATAATCACTGTACCCACCGTGCACAGCTAGAATATAAAGTCACTCTACCACAGTACACGGCTAGAATACATAATCACTGTATCCAGAGTACACAGCTAAATTACATAGTCACTGTACCCAGAGTACACAACTAGAATACATAGCCAATGTACCCACAGTACACAGCTAGATTACATAGTCACTTTACCCACAGTGCACAACTAGAATATAAATTCACTGTACCCAGAGTACACAGCTAGAATACATAGTTAATGTACCCACAGTACACAGCTACAGTACATAGTCACTGTACACACAGTACACAGCTAGCATACATAGACACTGTACCCACAGTGCACAGCTAGAATACATAGTCACTGTACCCACAGAACACAGCTTTAATATATATATATATATTCACTGTATGCACAGTACACAGCTACAGTACATAGCGACTGTATCTACAGTACACTGGTAGAATATATATTCACTGCGCCAACAATACACAGCTAGAATTCATAGTCACTATACCCTCAGTATATAGTACTCAGCTACAATTCGTAGTCAATGTATCCACAGTACAGAGCTAGAATACATAGTCACTATACCCAGAGTACACAACTAGAAAACATATTCATTGTACCCACAATACACAGCAAGAATGCATAGTCACTGTACCCACAGTATACAGCTACAATTCGTAGTCACTGTATCCACAGTACACAACTAAAATACATAGTCACTCAACCCACAGTACACAGCTAGAATGTATATTCACTGTACACACAGTACAAAGCTAGAATACTTAGTCACTGTACCCACAGTAGTCAGCTAGATTACATAATCACAATTGCCACAGTTCACAACTAGAATACATAATCAATGTAACCACAGTACACCCCTAGAATGCATTGTCACTGGACCCCGAGTACACAGCTACAGTATAAAGTCACTGTATCCCCAGTACACATCTAGAATACATAGTCACTGTATCCAGAGTACACAGCTAAATTACATAGTCACTGTACCCACAGTACTCAGCTAGAGTACATAGTCACTGTACCCACATTACACAGCTATAATACTTAGTTACTGTACACAGAGTACACAGCTATAATACATATTCACTGTAACCAAAGTACACAGCTAGAATACATAGTCACTGTACACACAGTACACAGCTAGCATACATAGACATTGTACCCACAGTACACAGCTAGAATATGTAGTCTCTATACCCAGAGTACACAACTATAATACATATTCACTGTACCCACACTAAACAACTAGAATACATAATAATAATCACTGTACCCACATTAACCCACTACAATTTATAGTCACTGTACCCACATTACTCAGCTAGCATACATAGTCACTGCACCCACAGTGCACACCTAGTATACAATGTTACTGTACCCACAGTACACAGTTAGAATACATAGTAACTGTTCCCACAGTATTCAACTTTACCACAGTACACAAATAAAATACATATTCACTGTACCCACAGTACAGAGCTAGAATACGTAGTCACTGTCCCACAGTACACAGCTAGAATACATATTCAATGTACCCACAGTACACAGCTAGGATACATAGTCACTGTATCCAGAGTACACTGATAAATTACATAGTTACTGTACCCACAGTACACATCTAAAATACATATTTACTGTAGAATACATAGTCACTGTATCCAGAGTACACTGCTAAATTACATAGTTACTGTACCCACAGTACACATCTAAAATACATATTTATTGTACCAGAGTACACAACTAGAATACATAATCACTGTTCCCACAGAACACAGCTAGAATTCATTGTCACTATACCCACAGTACACGGCTAGAATACATAGTCACTTTACCCACAGTGTACAGCTAGAAAACAAAGTAACTGTATCCACAATATACAGCTAGAATATATAGTTGCTGTACCCAGAGTACTCAGCTACAGTACATAGTAACTATACCCACAGTACACAGCTAGCAAACATAGTCACTATATCCAGAGTACACAGCTAAAGTACATTGTTACTGTACCCACAGTACACAGCTACAGAACATTGTCGCTGAACCCATAGTACACAGCTAGAATGCATAGTTACTGTACCACAGTACACCGCTACAGTACATAGACACTTTACCCACAGTACACAGCTAGAATACATAGTCACTGTATCCAGAGTGCACAGCTGTAATACATAGTTACTATACCCACTGTACACAGGACACAGCTAAAATTCATATTCACTGTATCCATAGTACACAGCTAGATTACATATTCACTGTACCCACAGTACACAGCTAGAATATGTAGTCACCCACAGTACACAACTAGAATACATAGTCACGGAACCCACAGTACACATTTAGAATAAATAATCACAGCAACCATAGTACACGGCTAGAAGACATAATCAATGTAACCACAGTACAGGGCTAGAATACATTGTCACTGGACCCAGAGTAAACAGCTACAGTATATAGTCACTGTACCCACAGTACACGTATAAATTCACTGTATCCCCAGTACACATCTAGAATACATAGTCATTGTATCCAGAGTACACAGCTAAATTACATAGTCACTGTACCCAGAGTACACAACTAGAATACATAGCCAATGTACCCACAGTACACAGCTAGATTACATAGTCACTTTACCCACAGTGCACAACTAGAATATAAATTCACTGTACCCAGAGTACACAGCTAGAATACATAGTTAATGTACCCACAGTACACAGCTACAGTACATAGTCAGCTAGAGTACATAGTCACTGTACCCACATTACACAGCTATAATAATTAGTCACTGTACACAGAGTACACAGCTATAATACATATTCACTGTACCCAAAGTACACAGCTAGAATACATAGTCACTGTACACACAGTACACAGCTAGCATACATAGACATTGTACCCACAGTACACAGCTATAATATATAGTCACTATACCCAGAGTACACAATTAGAATACATATTCACTGTACCCACAGTAAACAACTAGAATGCATAATAATAATCACTGTACCCACATTAACCCACTACAATTCATAGTCACTGTACCCACATTACTCAGCTAGCATACATAGTCACTGTACCCACAGTGGACACCTAGTATACAATGTTACTGTACCCACAGTACACAGTTAGAATACATAGTAACTGTTCCCACTGTACTCAACTTTAATACATAGTCACTATACCCACAGTACACAAATAAAATACAGCTATAATGCATTGTCACTACATCTCCAGTACACGATTAGAATACACAGTTACTGCTCACCCAGGACACAACTCGAAATACATGGTTGCTGCAACCTCAGTACATAACTGGAATACATAGCCACTACACCCTCAGAATACAAAATCACACAATTTCGCACAACTTCACACAACGTCGCACAACTTCGTACAACTTCACACAACTGCAGACAACTTCGCACAACTTCAAACAACTTCAAACAACTTCTGGCGAACAAACTAACAAAATGACACCATCTCAGCATACATTTATTTATTTTATGATAATGTCTCCATCCTGCTTTGCTGTTTCTCACCATCTCAGCATACATTTATTTATTTTATGACACTGTCTCCAGCCTGCCTTGCTTTTTCTCAGCATCTCAGCATATATTTCTGCACTTTATGACACTGTCTCTAGCCTGCCTTGCTCTGTCTCACCATCTCATACACTGTCACACGCAACTTGAAAAAGGTGTTGTATTCTTGCTAGTGACACCCCGCTACATATGGACAAGCTCCATAGAGTAGTAGTGAGTCGAGTGTAGCCATTACCTTCTAGTTCTCACACCTCACCACCCCCACCATAGAGTAATGAGAGGAGTATAGCCATCTGACCACCCCCCCCACGCACGCTTGGTGTTGTATTCTCGATAGTGACTCCCCTCTACATATGGACAAGCTCCATAGAGTAGTAGTGAGTGGAGTGTAGCCATTATCTTCTGGTTCCCACACCTCACCACCCCCACCATAGAGCAATGGTACAGTCGCCAGGGGGCGCAGGGGCGCGTGTGATTACAGGAAAAAGGTGTATTACGCGGAAAAGGTGTGTAATCGCGCTCGCCCCTGCGTATATATACTATGTATATTAGCTGTGTAATGTATGTACAGTGACTATGTATTGTAGTTGTGTACTGTGGATACAGTGACTATGTACATTAGCTGTGTACTCTGGATACATTGACTATGTATTCTAGATGTGTACTGTGGGTACAGTGACTATGTATTGTAGCCATGTACTGTGGGTACAGGACTATGTACTGTAGCTGTGCACTGTGCATACATTGACAATGTATTCTAGTTGTGTACTGCGTGTACAGCGATTATACATTTTAGCTGTGTACTGTGGGTTAAGTGACTATGTATTTTAGTTGTGTACTGTGGGTACAGTGAATATAAATTGTAGCTGTATACTATGGGTACAGTGACTATGTATTCTAGTTGTGTACTGTTGGTACAGTGACTATGTACTGTAGCTGTGTACTGTGGGCACAGTAACTATGTATTATATATGTGTACTGTGGTACAGTGACTTTATATTCTAGCTGTGCACTGCGGGTACAGTGACTATGTATGCTAGCTGAGTAATGTGGGTACAGTGACTATGAATTGTAGCTTTGTACTGTGGGTCCAGTGATTATGTATTCTAGCTGCGTACTGTGTTTACAGTGACAATGTACTGTAGCTGTGTACTGTAGGTACAGTGAATATGTACTTTAGCTGGGTACTCTGGATACAGTGACAATGTATTCTAGATGTGTACTGTGGGTACAGTGACTATGAATTGTAGCTGTGTACTGTGGGTACAGTAACTATTTATTCTAGCTATGCACTGGGGGTACAGTGAATATATACTGTAGCTGTGTACTCTGGGACCCATGACAAAGTATTCTAGCCGTGTACTGTGGTTACTGTGATTATGTATTCTAGCTGTGTACAGTGGGTACAGTGAATATGTATTATAGCTGTGTACTATGGGTGCAGTGACTATGTATTCTAGATGTGTACTGTTGGTCCAGTGACTATGTTTTCTAGCTGTGTACTGTGGGTACAGTGGCTATGAATTTACTGTGATTATGTGTTCCAGCCGTGTAATATGGTTACATTGATAATGTTTTCTAGCCATGTACTGTGGTTACTGTGATTATGTATTCTAGATGTGTACAGTGGGTACAGTGACTATGTGTTCTAACCGTGTACTGTTTGTACAGTGAATATGTATTCTAGCTGTGTACTGTGGGTACAGTTACTATGTATTCTAGCTGTGTTCTGTGGGTACATTGACTATGTACTTTAGCTGTGTACTCAGGATACAGTGACTATGTATTCTAGATGTGTTCTGTTGGTACAGTGACTCTGTACTGTAGCTGTGTATTGTGGGTACATCAACTAAGTATTCAAGCTCTGTACTGTGGGTACAGTGACTATTGAAACTAAAGTCCCGTTCTTTTTATAGCTAGGTGAACGAACAAACACACTTCACTACATATGTGTGCTGGGTAAATTGTAGGAATTATGGGTAAATTGTAGGAATTATGGGTAAATTGTAGGTGTTATGGGTAAACTGTAGGAGTTATGGGTAAAGTGTAAGAGCGCACTATTTAACAATATTGACATATAACGAAAATATGCGTATGGCAAGAGACTTTAGAGTCCTCTGTCTAACGTTTGTGGACGATATTGTGTCATTATTTTCAAATATTTAATAAAATGTCCTTGTATTCTTATTCAATAGGAGAATTATGGGTAAATTGTAGGAATTATGGGTAAACTGTAGGAGGTATGGGTAAAGTGTAAGAGCGCACTATTTAACAATATTGACATATAACGAAAATATGCGTATGGCAAAATACTTTAGAGTCCTCTGTCTAACGTTAGTGGACGATATTGTGTCATTATTTTCCCAAAAATAAAAAATAAAAAATTTAATAAAATGTCCTTGTACTCTTATTCAATAGGAGAATTATGGGTAAATTGTAGGAATTATGGGTAAACTGTAGGAGTTATGGATAAAGTGTAAGAGCGCATTATTTTTAAATATTTACATATAAAGAAAATATAGTACGATATCGTGTTTTGTTAGTTTCTCGTCTCCTCGTTAGGTCCTTGGATCTCAGTTATTAATGACCCTGTTAATGACAATAGCAAGAGACTTCAGAGTCCTCTGTCTAACGTTTGTGTACAATATTGCGTAGCTTTTCTATTGCTTCGTTGTAACGGCTTGCCAATGGGGACGCTCTAGGGTTATGGATAGGGTTACGGACCAGGGGGCGCTCGGGCTACCCAGAAGGTTGTGAGGCTGCGCGCACAGTTAAAATTAAAATAAAAAAAATCAATAGAAAAAATAAAAAAATAATAATAATAATAATAATAAAAAATATAAAATAATAAAAAAAAAAAATTTTTTTTTTTTAAATAAAATAAAATTAAATTAAAATTTAATTCAGTTGCCAGGGGGCGCTCTAGACGTTTAGGGTTAGATCCAGTCGCTAGGGGGCGCTTAGGTTACCCAGAAGGCACTGCGCTCTTGGATGTGCGCTCAGGGGGGCTCTGATTGGCTGCGCGCGCAAGTCGTTCAGACACATGGGCACGGAATTGCTTGGTCAGAAGCCTATACCTACTACTAGTGTCCTATCCCTATTGTGACAGACAATTCCTCGCTAGGATCGGCCTTGTCAGCCTACATCGGACCCATCGCAGTCTAACTATTTGGACAGATGATATCTGTCCTACGCACCCGAAGGACGAACTATAACAGGTCATACACGGACCGATCCACCTTAATGTAAACAATGACTTAAGCTTCTTAACGTGGCCCTGCGTTACTACGTTTCAATAAGTGAACAAATTACCACAGCGTCATGCTCAAAAAGGAATCATGTTAAAAGTGAACACAGCTATAAATTTAGGCGAATGAAAATCACTGTTTACACTTTTGTTAATTTAGTTTCTTCAAAATTGATATATTTAAGACATAATATTAATGGAAAATCAACCTGTGGTACAGAAGTTGTTAAGGGTTGGTTGTGAAGGATCAAATCCGGACACCATGTGCACAAATCACTTCCGTTTCCGGTTGCGCGCGCAGCCTTCTGGGTTGCGTGAGCGCCCCTAGGGAGTAACCGTAATCCTAACCGGGTCTTCTATGACGTAAAGAGCGGAGCGCGCGCGCTCGGCGGCGGGTGGTCGGCGGCAGCCTAAACCCCTAACCCCGTAACACCCCCTCCCTAACCCCCGTAACCCCCCTTAACCCCTAACGGTAATCTCTGTTGCGGTGTGGTCTGACCCTAAGCGCAGCCCCCTTGGCGAATGGAGCTAACCCTAACCCCAACCTGTTGTCGGCTGTGTAACCCTAACCTTCTGTCGTCTGCTGTGAAACCTAACCCTGACGGGCTTAGTGCTCTGACCACTGTGGATGGGTGTGTCTGTATCTCTGGTGGAATTAGGGTAATCGGACATAAGGGAATAGCGGCGGTGGCGGTGGCGGTGGCGGTGGCGGTGGCGGTGGCGGTGGCGGTGGCGGTGGCGGTGGCGGTGGCGGTGGCGGTGGAGGCAGCGGGAGAAGACATCATTCATTAACAGAGATCCGACGCGGCATTCATTAACAAGGATCAAAGGACTTATTAGCATCATTCATTAACAGGGTCATTAATATTATATATTTTTAAATATTGGAATATGATGACATTGTAAAATATTGGTAATACAAATGTCATTTTTAAATATTGGAATATAATTAATATAATATGAAAGAAATGTCATTGTTCACTCGATAGCGTTAAATTACGGCAGCACGCGTCGTCGACAGTACATAAATACATACATGCATACACATACGCCACAGTCGCCAGGGGGTGCAGGGGGCGCGCGCGTGTGGTAATACACCTCTTTCCGCGTAATTTACCTTTTTCCTGTAACCGCGCCCCCCTTGCACCCCCAGGCGACAGTGGCGCCCCCTGGCGACTGTATCAGCGCCCAGCGCCCCTGGCTCAAGTTGTATGTGACAGTGTCTTGTTGTCTGCAGTTTGTGTGTGATAATGTCTTGTTTTCTGTAGTTTGTGTGTGATAGTGTCTTGCTTTCTTCAAGTTGTGTGTGACAGTGTCTTTTTTGTTAGTTTTGTCCATCATTTTGTTAGTTTGTCCGCCATTCCGTTAGTTTGTCCACCATTTTGTTAGTTTTGTCCATCATTTTTTTAGTTTGTCCACCATTTTGTTAGTATGTCCAACATTTTGTTAGTATGTCCACCATTTTGTTAGTTTGTTCATCATTTTGTTAGTTTGTCCATCATTTTGTTAGTTTGTCCACCATTTTGTTAGTTTGTCCACCATTTTGTTAGTTTGTCCATGTGAAAGTGCACCATCAGCAGTTTGGTATTGTTCTGTGTGCTGCTTACGTCAGCTGTATGCATCATTTTGGTAGTTACTGCTGACGGTGCACTTTCCGCGACCAGTCTGGGCACGTTTCGTGGGGAGTCTGTTTTTTTTTCTGGTTTTTTTCTGTCTTTTTTATGGTCACTTCCATGACTATTTTTTGGAATTGTTCTGTGTGCGGCTTACGTCAGCTGCATGTCCTTATTTGGAATTGTTCTGTGTGCGGCTTATCGCTCCCGTCCGCAATACCAACATACCACAGGTCACTGTCTCTATGGAGGTATGTTTCAAATATGCTGGCTGCCACAGGTCTCTGTGTCTATAGAGCTAGTGCGAACTGAGACAATGAGAAATAGCAAGGCAGGCTTCAGACAGTTTCATAAATTATACAAAATGTATGCTGAGATGGTGAAAAACAGCAAGGTAGGCTGGAGACAGTGTTATAAAATACATTCGGGTGGAGACAGTGTCAGAAAATAAATAAATGTATGCTGAGATGGGGAGGGGGAAATAGGAAGGCAGGCTGGAAGCAGTGTAATAAAATATAGAAATGTGTGCTGATACGGTAAGAAAAAAAAGTCAGGCTGAAGACAGTGTCATACATTACATAAACGTATGCTTAGACGGAGAGAAACAAAAAGGTAGGCTGGAGGCAGAGTCATACATTGCAGGAATATATGCTGAGATGGTGAGACACAGCAAGGCAAGTTGACGAGGAAGCCATTGGCTTACCAAGAGTCCAACATTCGAAACCTAAATGTTATCCGTCCTCCTGAGATATGTGTCAAATTTGTTTTTAAACATATTCACGCTACTAGCAGCTACACAATTTGTAGATAATTTGTTCTATTCATTGATTATCCTCTGTGAGAATGAGTACTTCCTGATATCCAATTTATACTGATCCTTCTTTCTTGATTGAAAAAAAAATATTTCTATCAATATTTTCATACCCATTCAATATCTTAAAAACTTCAATTTGATTTCTTCTTAACTGCCTTTTTTCTAGGGTTGTTAAAACCACATTCTTTCATATACGTATAAGTATGGGTTAATCCAGACAAAAGGGTGGGAACATTACAATACTGGCACATCACTTCGGGAATTTTCCTGAATACTGTCTCTATTGCAATAACAATCCAAAACAAATCCAACTCTTTAATTAGTCTCCAACTCCGGCAACCTACTGGGTAACATACATTTTTTGCTTCTATTAATATAAAAACATTATTATATTATATATATATAAGCGTATACGATGATGAAACACACCTGTAATATAAAAAAGCATAACTATATTATATCATCGTCTCCGAACTGAAAATAAAATAACTCGCACAAATTGCAGAAAATTCACCACTGCCAAATGTGTTATTCAATATGTTTTTACATAGCTGACACTTTGCAACTGTACATTGTGTTTATCAAATGAGCGTCATGCAATAAACACGTATGGACAATCACTAGGTGCCAAATGTAGAAGTGACAACTCACCTAAGAGTTCTACGTCATATATATTCATCAAGCTTCTTCCGCCACACATCTGACTGCGGTCAACGGGGCATGTCATGTTACAGACTGTCTCTGGTTGTCTATTTGCGTTGGCGTACGATGTCGATGATCCACACCAACATTCATGTCCAAACTGCACACCTGCTGCAGTGTATCCTTTGTGACACAATAATAAACGAGATACACACATGCATTCTATGCCCACACGATGACACGCACGCCCCCCCCCCACACACACACACGCACGCGCGCGCTCTATTTTTTCTCTTCTTTCCTTGAATGTTCCATGGTAATATAATTTAAGCAATTTCCCTTAAAATGACAATAAAGACATTACTTATGCGCTTTTTAAAAGGGGGACAGATTATCAAACCAATGATTATAAATGGTACAACAGAAACATTCACTAAATATTGTGTTTTTATGGATTCCAACCCATAAACATGTTATGTGTTCGACGATATAAAACCAAAATATACAGCAGATGTTCTAAACATTATACAATGTATGTTAAATATATGATATGCACTTATTCGCTCGGTATCGTGTAATATGGACTCACAAGTTCAAAGTGTTTTTTACGTAGTGAATTTTCGAAATTATTCTACGCAAATTAATTTCGTGATTACGTCAACGTGCATTCGTTATGTGACCAAAAGGAAAATATGATATAATGAATTATAAATTTACCCTCCAAATCACTAAGTGTCGCGGTTTCATGGAACATATTTTGTTTGCCGGTAAATTAGAACAATGTCATTGTTCGGAAAATTAACATATTAACAAGTTAGTTAGTGAACCCCGAAGTAGTTAGCTACTTAATGATTGTGATGGAGTATAATCAAAATGCTATTTCGCAATGACACGTTAACAACATAATATTTTTACTACACTTACCATCTTGTATACACTCGCTCACGCATTTCATTATGCTGTTGGAGTTGACAAATGCGTACTTTTTCATTGGAAAGATTCGGCGACTACCACAATTAACAGGTTCACGAAAGCAACCCACGTAACCTGTAAATTGAAGCGATATGATGATTAAATACTACATTCAATCAGAATAAAATAATATTTAAAAGTGCTAGTATCTGCAGGCGCACATATTTGAATCAATATTAAGATTTAACAAGATTTAACAAGATTTGCCATCCAAGCCAAAGGCCCAGATGGTAAGTGGACAAGGAAGCCATTGGCTTATCGAGAGTCCAACAATGTTCATCTACTTATAGCCCGCCCTCCTGAGATATGTGTCAACCTTGTTTTTAAACATATTCACGCTGCTAGCAGTTACACAATCTGTAGACAATTTGTTCCATTCATTTATTGTCCTCAGTGAGCACGAGTGCTTCCTGATGTCCAATCTACATTGATCCTTTACTAATTTTACCTTATGTCCTCTAGTTCTGCTATCCTTCTTGAGTGAGAAAAACATATTTCTATCAATATTTTCATACCCATTCAATATCTTAAAAACTTCGATCTGATCTCCTCTTAACCTCCTTGTCTCTAGAGTTGTTAAACCACATATTAAATGGCGACATAGGCCCTAGGACAATCTGTGTGTATCATACGATGATCCTGTGTGTATCCGTTGAATTATATAACATAAATTAAACGTATACGTCCTAACAAAAATCTGAAGACCGCGTCAAACAACTCGCCTGCATTGATTATGACTTCTGGGTTGGAACCGTCAAGTGCAGCCTGACTGATGGTGTGTTTGCCATGATCACTCCAGTAGATGTGACCACGCAGGCTGTCCACGGCAAGGGCCAATATCTGACCTTCAGCGAAAAAAAACAGGTCAAGAACGGTCATTCTGTTAATGCGATTATTTGTATTGCTAGCATTTATGGAAGTTTAAGAAAACTTTTCATGGCTACACTAAACATAGGTTTTAGCTTTCTTTTGCCAGTATTCTTGCTGCGATGATTTAAAACAAACAAACCGAGGAGACAGCATTGGGACAATACCGTGGCGCATGTGGCGTATTTCTTATGCTTGTTACTTTAAAAGGTAAAAAGGTATGTTCTTATATAACGCAGAATCCAGTCCGTTGGACCATTGAAAGCCTTTTAACCTTCAACCCCTGGAAAAAAAGTTCAGTCCAACACCAACTCAACTTTTCTGGGAAGCCTTCAGTCTCGCTGCAAGAATATTAGTTCACACTGTCACATACACGACTGGGTGAACTGACATTCCCGTGGCGTGGATGACGTATTTCTTATGTTTGTTGTTTTAAAAGGTAAAAACGTATGTTGTTATATAACGCTGTATCCAGTCCGTTGGACCATTGAAAGCCCTTTAAACTTCACCCCCTGGAAGACCAGTTCAGTCCCGTTTGAAGCCTTCAGTCTCGCTGCAAGAATACTCGTTCACATATCCACCACTGTCAGTGTCACATATATGATTGGGTGAACTTAAAAAAGTCTACTAAACAAAATTGCCCAAGCTTCGAAAAGGCGGAAAGATTACAAACCGGGTTCTCTCGACTGACAGCCCTGTGTTCTAACCACTACGCCACGGCGCCCCACTTGGCATACATTTCCCGGGTAATACAAAGAAGTGTGGCCGGCTTGCTTAGACACTGCTGGCGTCGACACATTCCGTACTTTGTTCGGCAACTCATCGCCGCCGCACTGCCGTACAATTTGTTCAGCAATCATCGGTTTTTTAGTATGTACCGAAACCACTATAGTGTTTATTAGGATAAGAGTCACAATTCCTAAACATTTGTTTAGGTTTAGCTCAAACGGGCAGTGCGAAATATCATGCTGGCAACTTGTTTTGACATTATTTTACAACCGACGTCCACTTCGCGCGTCTACCTGTAACGACCGCCGACGGCCACTGGTGATTCGTGCGGCCACCGATAACGACCGCTGACGTCCGCTAGATTCTCGCGCCCACCGATAACGACCGCTGACGTCCGCTTGATTCTCACGCCCACCGATAACGACCGCTGTTATTTCGTTGTTCATTAATGAAATAACGATTATATTAATTATTCGATTATATTTAATATATCTGCGTTAGCAATGTTATTCTGCTGACGAGACCACTACGAAGTATATATATATATATATGGTAAGACCACAGTTGACCTTCCTGTTTATTGTTTCACACGAATGTAGGGCGTATGAAATTGTAAAATGGTAACTTAATAAATTAATATTATGTGACATGAGTGCCTTTGAGCAGGAATATTCACAGGTTTGTTTGTAGAAGCTATTGGCTGTGAAACAGTGCATTTTTTAAAGAGTTTAACTGGCGGAGGGATTTATGGGAATTGTTCTGCTATGGGCCACGTGGGCGCATGAATACATGGCTATTTTTTTCAAAATTGATAGGCATCGCACGTCGGGGCGATTTAAAAGAGCTGGATGTATGTGATTTTGATAAAATTTGGTCAGTATATCAATGAGATGATGGCAGTTGCTGTGGACAATTTTTAGAATTTTTGATTGTCACGTTTTCTTATAATCAGACAAAACGTTAACATGGCCACCAATGCAATTCTCAACTGTGGTCTGACTCCAAATAGACGGAAGTCGGGGTCACAAACACGGTTATAAAATGTTGATATGCTTATGTTTTGGTCGTTATTATTAGCCTAATTGTTGATATTACACGTAATTTGGATGAAATTATTAGTTTGTTATAACAAATTTCTTACAATTTTTTTAATTTGCAATTCTGATAATATAATTAAGGCTCATATTTTTGAAAATAAATAAATAAATAAAAACGGTTGCTAACCTGTCCAATGTTGTGTGTATTTTGACTTAGACAATTGTCGGTGTCAGACTGGATAATATTATATTATTATATAAATATGTTATTGATTCCATCTAGTCGACAAGATCATTACTGGTTAAACGCCGCTACTATTTAAACTGTTTAACAGTCTCCCTTAGGAGGTGTCCTATAACCGATCTACTAAATATAAAACATGTCAAATAAATGTACATTTTAGGCTTGTACTATAACGTTTGATGTGTACGAGCTGATATATTGCGCAAGTTAATGTTGAATATGATATTTCAGTGCTAATAAATACAATTTGTTTATTTTTCATATGTTAAAATAGTATTATAGAGCTTGTGGTAAGCAGAAAGTCTACAATAAGCAATTTTTAATATAAATAATAACTGTTGCCTTTCCAAAATGTCTATTCACCACATATCAATACCAATTTCATGTTGTGTGCAGTACTTTGCAACCCTAACCGTAGCTAACCCCATCTCTAGCTAACCACATCCCTGGCTAACCCCATCACTAGCTAACCCCATCCCTAGCTAACCATAACTCTGAAGTGGTTTACATAAGATATAATCATTCCCATAGGCACAGGTTGATAGGAAAAGTGAACAGTTTGCTTGGAAAAGTCAGATAGCAGTAGCAATCACGAACATCATGGTACAGATCGGATGCCAAAGTGGAAAGTTGGCGAAAATTAGGGGGTATGACACAAGTATGTTGCGGAACAGGTAGCCATTTTGGACTAGAGCGGTCATTTGTGACATTTGTGTTGTGGCCCAGTGCGTTAGCAACATTGTGTAACAAATTTGGACAGAATACTTGTATTTTGGTTGTGTCACACCCACTTGAAGCACTGCGTAAATCAGCATTTTCAAATCTGGCCGCGACTGGCATGTGGTCATGTGATACCCTTTTATGGTGGCGTATCGAAATCAAGCTGTTCGCCTTGTATCTTATCAACTAGAAGTATGAAAGCATTCACATAAAAAATTAAATTTGACAAACCTGACACATCGGAATTTACCCTAAATCCTGTTAAATGTGAAAACGAGTATCCTCATGTACCAACGCATTTTTGCAGGAAGCAACCGTTTTTTCAAACAAAAAAGGTTGAGCATTCCTTCAGATATGCCATACATGGAGGTAAAGGACCGGGTGACAGAGCTTTTCCCTTGCCTCCGGAGTACAGTTTTCGCATTTGCAAAGCTGGCACCCAATGGGCTATTTGCCACTATGAGCCCTGAACCTCGTACAGCACGGCACATCAACAACTGGATATTCCCAGCAGCCGCATCAACTCCAGCAAGAGGTCAACGTTAACAAATTTGGATCATTCCACAGGTGAGCCAGTCACAACAGAAACACAACATTTAGACAAGTACAATATCATGTTAAAAAACATCAAACTCCATAAAACAACACATTTACCGAAGCTACTTTTTCTCCAGGTCACATTCACAGTGCAAGACATATAATGTTAAACAATGACATACATATAATGCAGTAATAATATGTGGGGCCAAACCAACTTGGGCTATTGGCTTCAAGGGCTTACATTCTTTCCTCACATATTTAGAGCTAACGTACAGTTGAGCATAACAGCTTCCCTGCCAGTACATCACATTTTAATTACTTACATAAACAGCATATAAGCATACAAGCATTGACACAACGAATAGCTTTCTTACGTTCTAAGTTACAGCTAATATAAATAATGTAATATTTAAAACCTTAAATGAAAATGTTGTAAATGCCACATATATATATATATATATATATATATATATATATATATATATATATATATATATATATATATATATATATATATATATATATATATATATATATATATATATATATATATATATATATATATATATATATATATATATATATATACGCAGACTGAACTTGCTTCTGCTCCAATGAGTCATGTAACAGCTGCAGCAACTGCCATGCCAGCCACTGTCAACGCAGCAACCGCCGTGCCAGCCACTTTCAACGCAGCAACCGCCATGCCAGCCACTGTCAATGCAGCAACCGCCATGCCAGCCACTGTCAACGCAGCAACCGCCATGCCAGCCACTGTCAACGCAGCAACCGCCATGCCAGCCACTGTCAACGCAGCAACCGCCATGCCAGCCACTGTCAACGCGGCAACCGCCATCCCAGCCACTGTCAACGCAGCAACTGCCATGCCAGCCACTGTCAACGCGGCAACCGCCATGCCAGCCACTGTCAACGCAGCAACTGCCATGCCAGCCACTGTCAACGCAGAGGACTGTAGGCAATGCGGTCAGGCGATTTTGGAATAAGAACACTGGGAAGTATTTCGAGAAATAGCGAAAATAAAAAAGTCCCATCTAAGGATGGTGTCGGACATGACGAAGGGTTCCTTTATAAAGCGCACATATAAAATCGGTTTGAGACAAGGAAGTGCCCTTAGCCCTTTACTGTTTATCATGGTGATGGAAATAATCAGCAGGAAGATCAGCACGAAGGATATTCTCAGGAAGATGATGTATTCAGACGATCTGGCCATAATAGCAGAAAGCAAACAAGACCTACAGGAAGTGTTGGAGGAATGTAAGGGGGTGTTCGAAAAGCACGGACTGAGAATGAGCCTAGAGAAGACAGACGTGATGTGGGTTGGACACCAGAGAGATCAAGCAAGTGGATGGCTTTGTGTACCTTGGAGGAATGGTTACGGAGGATGGACATTCAGCGGCATAAGTACGACGTCGGACACAAGCGGGAGCGAATGCTTGGAGAAAGGTAGAGGGACTCATGTTGGACAGAAAAATTTCAAAAAGTTAAAATTGAAAGTCCTGAGAACGTATGTTGCACCAGTATGGGGACAGTGGCGTTGACAGAACAACAACAACAGAAGCTGCAAGAGTGTGAGAATAACTGGGTTCGTCGAATAACAAGAACAAAGAGGGTGGACAGAAGAAGGATGAACGACCTGAGGAAAGAGGTTGGGATGCAATGCAGCCTAACAGGAAGATTGGTGAGAAGCAGGATGAGATGGGCTGGCCACTTGGTAAGAATGGATGCAGGCAAACTAGCAAAGAGAGCAGGGGTGGAAAAATATCAAGGACGCAGGAAAAGGGGAAGGCCACAGGTGAGATGGGAGGACTGCGTGAGGAGGGACATGAAAAGATCGGGGGAAGATGAAGATGTACAGATGGGGCGGCTGATAGAAAACTATGGAAAGAAAGAACAGAAAGAGTGGCTCGACAATACTTTACCTGACTCTCACCCCTGTACAGCAGGGAACAAGGAGGAAGAGCACATAAGAAGTATAATTTTAACAGTTTTCTTTACCGAAAAATTCCACACGAACGTGCCGGGACACTAATTTGTCCTGCTATCGTCGAATGACCCACAGCCGATAAGATTCGATTATATTACTCGAGCGCAAAAAAACTATTTTACCCACAATGTCTTCAGACCGATATAATAAAAACATATTTCCAGTATTTTGACAGGTATATAGATTGGGTCGGACGGCAAATATTTCTGTTTCTCCTTATGCTTGGATTTATACAGGGTCGCAAATAAATGATGTATTTTCCCTGCCTTGTCGTGAAAACTTCTAGGGTCGGCTACATTTAATACGTCAAAAAGAAAGACTAGAAGAAAGAAAAGAAGATGACTGGCCACAATCAGGAGTGAGCCAGGACTTGCCGTAACCTGTGCAAGTACAAACATGTTCGTAAATATTTAATAACAGTATTCATGCGTATAAACATAATTACAACATATAATAGGCTCAACCATGTTGACTATTTCACGTGAATACTGACTGTTTGACCTTAACATTCCGTCACTGTATAGCCAATTGTCCTTAATGCACTGGTCCCTTCGGAATAATCCAACACCCTGTCCCAGTCGCCACATAGGGTTATTAATGATTATACCACTTTAAGGAGAGTGGGAAATAGCTGATTCTGGCTTGTTTAAAATGTAACCTAATATGTCTACTACTCTACATAGACACATGATTGATGATTTTCCTGTAGACTTAAGCGGTAAGCCAGCTGGGTGCGGGGCAGCAAATAATCGACCACTGGCCGCCATCGTGTATGGAAGAGACAGTTACATCCTCTAGCATGGCATACACTACAGTTACATCCACTAGCATGGCATACACTACAGTTACATCCACTAGCATGGCATACACTACAGTTACATCCACTAGCATGACATACACTGCGTCTTACAGAGACAGTTACATCCACTAGCATGACATACACAACAGTTACATCCACTAGCATGGCATACACTGCGTCTTACAGAGACAGTTACATCCACTAGCATGACATACACTACAGTTACATCCACAAGCATGACATACACTGCGTCTTACAGAGACAGTTACATCCACTAGCATGACATACACTGCGTCTTACAGAGACAGTTACATCCACTAGCATGACACACACTGCGTCTTACAGAGACAGTTACATCCACCAGCATGGCATACACTGCGTCTTACGGTTTAGGTATTTAACTTTAAGATTTGTCATTGCGCTCACGCGATGGTTAACCCACAAGGCATGGATTCACCCAGTCAAATGAACCAGTTACGGGACACAAATTTGTCCACAGAATCTTGTGAATTCACTTACAGAAACCGATGATTTGAACCAGATGAAATACGTGAATTTACGTGTTATGAACCAGTTATATGACACATGTCTGGACACAAATTTGTCCACAGAATGTCGTGGCGATTAACACGCTGTTGCCGATTATACCAGTGTCAATCGTGTGACATCAAACTACCATGGGTGGCGCGTTTAAATTTTAAAACGCTTCTTCATAATAAAGTTCATTTGATGGACAAGTTTTGTAGAAATATTGTTATAACTATGCATAAAATTGTAAATATCTGACAGTATTGAATCGAGCCGCCCCATGCAACGATCGTTATTTCTACGTAATATATATCCTTACGACGGACTCTAAAATAATAATGGATTATCCCAGTAAAAGACGTTGCATATACGAGAATATTAGTGGTTTGATAATGTCAGGAAATCCTTTTTACGTGGTATAAACGTATTATAAAGGTAGGTGCCAAACATGTCTGGAAACGGCATAATAATGTCAGAAAAATTGTAGGAAGATAATATAATTATAAGTAATATCGCTACGTCGTTGCTACGTACTGGCACAACGTAGTTGGAGTACGTGGACACGACGTAATATCGTTACGTCAGTAGTTATAGTGCAGTAATGGGACCTCAAAAGAGCCGCCCAGTAAAGAGCACTTCCGGTATAGAGCATTCTGGGTAGCCCCAGCGCCCCCTAGCGGTGACCTACATCCACCACGAGCGCCCCCTAGCGACTGGAGTTAACCCTAACGATCATAACCCCAACATGTTGACATGATCCCGACCTGTTGATCTCATGTGTGGTGACCCTTGACCCCCCTAACGTAGGGACCGCTACCTTAACGTAGTGACCGCTACCCTATAACGTGACCGCTACCCCGATCCTTGAGGAGTGAAATAATTTTATTCCAAGACATTTAATCCCTGGTTCGATGTAGTCCGCGATACCCTAACCGTTGGTTCGTTGTGGCCTGCGTTACCCTGTTGCTAACAGACACAACACCTCATTGAATGAAATCACCAATATAGTAATATAAATATTTAAAAATAGTTATATATCAAATCATATTAAAGCACATAAAATCATATAAATATAGTAATATCATTATTTAAAAAATAGCCATATATATCAAATCATATTAAAACACATAAAATCATAATTATTATTTAAAAAATAGCCATATATTTAATCATATTAAAGCATATAAATATCGTTCATTATTTCATTTAAAAATAGCCATATATTAAAGCATATAAAGTCATATAAATATCTTTCATTATTTCATTTAAAAATAGCCATATTAAAGCATATAAAGTCATATAAATATAGTAATATATTAGTGTTCATCTTGTTTGTTTTCCATTTCAATACAAGTTCAGTCGCGGCAGTGATTTCCCTCGTCTATCGATCAGTTTTGTAGGTCGTTGTACTGGTCGTTTTACTACCTCGCCTTGATCATTGCACCCACACAACATTTCCATTTCGACCACGGAACGTGGTCTTACTACCTCGCCTTGATCATTGCACCCCCACATTTCCATTTCGACCACGGAACGTGATTTGAACAGCTGGACTTCTTTCATAACAGCCGGCCACATTTCTCTGTGTTTTACCAACGCGGCATAAACGTTAGCAGGTTGTTGTCTCGCTTTGCCCATAGCATTGCAGCCCATGGCAATTTCCATGTTAACCCGCTCGATTGGTCGCATCATCCCGAGCTCCGTCATAACGGCAGCCCATAATTTTCTATGATCGAGAAAGGAAGCGTACGCATCACACTCATCGTCCCAACACTCTGTTTGATAGCCATCATCATCGTCGGCGTTGTCGTCGTCGTCTATGCGCGGCGTGCGACTACATAACTCCTGCATCACGACTGGCCAGTGGTTTCTATGGAAGCTGAAAAACCAGAGTGAAAGACACATAAAAATTGAGCCACTGGTAAAGGACTTTGTTTAAAAGTATCGTATATACATTTATTAAATAGCACATGCATCTGTTAATAATAAGCTATGAGTAAACCCGCGAGCGGCGAAAGGCGTACTTTGGAACCAGCTCGCTTATGTACTGCTACACCGCCAGCCAGCAGCAAACGCGTAGAAACTAGGTCACGTAAAGCTGACAACACTGACCCGGCGACCTCGCTCGGCCTGACTCGGCGCGCGTGCTATTTATAATCAGACTACCAGCCGACTAGCAAGAGGCATTGTAACTAGGTCACAGACGCATAAAAGATGTCTCTTAAAGTTAAACTGTGTGTGTTATGTAGACGCTTTTAAAAGCTTTTAAAAACACAGGAGTATGTATCAGCAAACAACCACGGACAATATGTACTTACGATCGATACAGTATCAGACTCAAAGCAACGCCAATCTCGACGTAGACTTCCATCAAGTCAGAAAACAAAGCAACGCTAGACAGCAGCATGGTTATGACGTCGGCGGCAGCAGAACGACGGTTACAGAATGGCGGTAAGTGTATAAAGAAATACCTTGTCTGAGGACGGCTTTATATAGGAAACGCTAAACAATGCAGACAGCTGACATAAGCTGCTATAACACAATAACAAATCCATAAAGTCAGAAAGTTATGTTAGAAAACACCCATAATAAAAATATTATTAAACTGGAATGTTAATAATCAACTCCCAAACCCACTAGAACAATAAGCCATCCTTCACAACGAAAAACATGTTCGATAAGCCTGTCACAGAAGTGTCAGAGAATCGATGCTGAAAGCAAAATCTCATTTATCACGTGTAAAAAACAAAGTCAACCAGTTCTAAACCAACGTTGTATCGATTCCAGACATTCTGCGTGAAACAGTAAACAACTCCTCCCATCGATAAGAGTGTCAACTAACCAACGCTGAATCCGAAAACCCATTTATCACGCATAAAAACACCATACGCTTATGGACGTTATTGCTGGATGGAAACTGGTGGACATATGCATGCATATGCATTAATTTATGTATATATGCATGCATTTATGTATATATGCATGCATTTACATATATGCATGCATTTATGTATATAAATACAGTGCATGTAACATTAAGCAGCATAAAATCAGAATGATTCGTCCTATATACTTTCGAGGAGGAAACAATTTTCTATCTAACTTCTACGCATGTAGGATACATGCATGGGGTCATGTTTTTAACACAGTTGAAGCTGCATACCAGTACAGGAAATGCATCTTTTATGGAGATGTCGAGAAGGTGCAGAAAATGCTTGCCACAAGAACCGGACTACAGGCGAAATACCTAAGCAAGACCATCCGAGAGAAACAGGATTTACGCGCGCAGTGGGACAAACAGAGACGATCTGTAATGATCGCGTTAGTTGCTACTAAATTTCGCGACACGACATTACGCAAACTATTGGTAGACACATATCCAGCGCCGTTAATGGAATGCGTGAGAAGTAGGGAGGGATACTGGAGCATGTCCACCTACACTGGACAGCGTGGACAGAACGTGTTGGGTCAGATACTCGTGAAATGTCGCGAGTTCATTCGAAAAAACCAGGCGCCATCAAGTCTGGCCCGCCGTCAACAACTCAGCGATAGGAATGCGCGGTGATTGCGCAATGCATACCAGAGGGCCAGCTGGTAAAGATAACACAGACGCGCCATGCAACCGGCCCCGCTATATAAGGGACTCGTAGCTGCAACTGTCATAACACAATTCTTGCGACTCTCTCGACGACTTTCTCTTCTGAATCAACATGATGGCCGCGCAGCAGCTCATTGACGATGACGAACACATGATGAACTTGACCCGTTTGCAGACGCAGGTAAGTGCCGGAACGTACACATTTCCAAGACCGTTAACCATAGTCTCTACCGCACGGCAGGAGAAATATGTTGTATATTTGGCATGCTCGCAGTGTCCCAATGGCGTCCAGCGTCGTAAGCAGGGGTACCATTGTCCATTACACCAATGGCAGCGATCTCCTACGTACAGATTCAACCTGCGTGTCCTCCTGCAGGACAGTATAGGAAGTGAAAGTTGGGTTAGCGTATTCGATACGCTGGCAGTTAAAGTCCTTGGCTTTACCGCGAACGATTACGTCGCTATGAAGTCAGACGACGAGCGGGTGGCTGCCCTGTCTGTGTTGAGGGGGGTCCGTGTCAGAGCGACCATTAAAAAGCGCATCAACAAGGATTACGTAAACTACACTGCGTCAGAGCTGGAAGTACTTGACGAGGCATTCTCTTTGTAGGAAGACAAAGAGAATGCGTCGTCGACGCCAGCGCTGACAGCAGCACAGGTCCCGCCGACAGCAGCAGCACAGGTCCCAGCGATGAAAACACCATGAATAAAAAGGTACAGGAGTGGTTAGACTCGTATGAAGATCGTAATCTGTTACCATCCTCACCATCCATCACTTCCCCTACCGAACCGACTTTGTATAGCAGACGAGGAAAGTAACGATACGGTTATTAGCGTAAGTAGCAGCGAAGCAGCTATGGTCATAAGCTGTAGCAGCAGCAGCAGCGGTAGTAACAGTGGCAACGATAATGATATGCAGGTGACGGCAATGAACATAAACAGAATATGGAATCGTGCAGAAGCCATGATGAATCAAAACACCTTCAACACATCGGTAGACGCAGCTTGTGTTCGTTATGCATGTAACGAGGTTGTTCGTATATTAGATTTATCGGAAGATGAATATTACGTACCGTCTTCCGGTCTGATCATGCACATCTTGCGTTGGATTGTCATAGCGATCGAGGAGAGGGTTGAGAAGATGCAATGGTGTGCCGATATGGCAGACACGGTCAGAGCGACCATAGCCAGTCGATATGGAGGTAAGAACGAAGTTGGTGACAGTGATTAAACAGGTGTGTCTTTTGTTGTCCCGTCTATAGATTCATAACGGTCTGAGACAGCTCAGAGAAGCTTACGCCGATGATGACAAGACGGCAACACCGCCGCCGCAGCAGCAGCGCAAACGTCGGATGCCGCCGTTGGCTGCAAACGACCTGCGGGTGAAGCTAAACCGGAAACGGCGCTTTGCTTCACCCGCACCAGCAGCAGCAGCAGCAGCAGCAGCAACGACAACGGTGGTGACAGCAGCAGCAGCAGCAGCAGCGCCAATGACTCCACCACCCCCACCGCCGTCGTTTCTACTAGGTGCACAGGGCACCTTCGAATTTACTCCGGCGTCACCGCTGCCGTCGCCATCATCGTCGCCATCATTCGAAGTCATGAACAATCGATTGTTGACAACACCACCACCACCACCACCCTCCGACACACAGCAGCCATCAACATCGTCATCGACGCCGTGCACGTGCGACCGCTGTTGCGATGAAACCATCACTATCGAAGAATCGTCATCAACCAACCCGAACATTTTAAACCCACAAGTTGCGAACATTATTATCACAGAGGCAATCACACACTTAATCATGCATCGATCATTCCATACTCCTCTGACAGTAGCCGAACCCACTGTGAACGTGTGCGAGGAAGGATGTGCAAAGCTACTGTCAGAGGAGATGCAATCATACCTCCTGCACGAAGTGGCGTGTTTCAATCCTTGGATGTTGTAAACAAAGGATTGAAACACACACACACACACACACACACACACACACACACACACACACACACACACACACACACACATTGTTTAGTAATTGACTGTAATCCTATATTGTTTAGCGTCTTTATTGTTTAGTGTCTTTAGTAATTGTTATTGACTGTAATCTTATGTCTTTAGTCGTTATATATCATTAGTGTCTTTATTGTTTATTCTTTTGCATGTAAGTTGTTTTGTTGTCTATGAAATACACATATATCATTCTTTATGTATGAAGAGATCGACTTCTATATATACAATTATTCACACACACGTGACCTCTGTCGTGGTGTAAAAACCCACAAGTCAGTTCCATCATAATAGCCTCTGGCGCGACGGTAAACGTTCGCAAGCTAGTGGTCACTGTCGCGGTAGTAAAACACCAAAAAACCGACGTCATATATCATCATCTTATATATAGAGAAGTCTATCTTTTCATATCAGTTCAGTATATATCTATTTCATAGACAATGTATTCTATTGAATAAAATAGTCAAAATGGAATGGAACGTGTTGTACCTTCATTATTCGCACGACTGACACCCCTCTTCACGAAAGGGAACCCGTAGTCGATTATGATGGACATAGTGGACAATAGTAAGTTACCAATAGTATCCAAGTTAGGAACGCCTCTTATTAGTTATTGGTCAATAGTACCCATGTTAGGAACGCCTCTTATTAGTGATTGGTCAATAGTACCCATGTTAGGAACGCCTCTTTTTTAGTAAGTGACCAATAGTATCCAAGTTAGGAACGTCTCTTATTGGTGATTGGACAATAGTACCTCCCGAACGGATCACGTGGTGTTACGGAGAATGGCAAGAGGCTTACGCAACGATGGACTTGATGGACGTGCGGTTCGAGGAAGGGTTGCCAAGTGCTAGCATGTTCGATTCGTCGACGAGGAACCTCATCGTCATAGACGATCTCATGGCAGAAACGGACGAACGGGTCACGACCTTGTTCGCTAAAAAGAGTCACCACAGGAACACGTCCGTGCTGTATCTCGTACAGAACCTGTTCCCCAAAAACAAAGAGAGTCGTACCATCAGTCTGAATTCTCAGTACATGGTGGTGTTCAAGAATCCTCGCGACGCATCGCAGATGTCGCACTTGGCTCGACAGATGTATCCGGGGCGTGCCAAATTCGTTCAAGAGGCTTTTAAAGACGCCACTTCGGTACCGTACGGCTATCTATTGGTCGATCTCAAACAGGACACGCCCGAGGACATGCGTCTGCGCACGGCCATCTTTCCAGACGACGGTGTTCAGTACGTGTACTTGCCGAAGGTATAAAAAGACCGCACGCGTGGATAGTCTCTTCATTCCCACCATGTCTGCCCTGGTGAAGAGACACATTATATGCATACAGGCGCTGAACAGAATCAAGAACAACAAACTGAAAAGAGCCATCATCAAAAACGCTGACGCCGATCTGTTGTGTGCGCTAGCCGAGTGTGCCTACAACATATTAAAACAGAACATTCCATTTTCTGCATTACAGAGGCGTCGTTTGAGTAAATACAGGAAGAAGTTACGCGAGTTGGCTCACAGTCGAACGTCGGCTGGCAGAAGAAGACGCCTTTTGCTGCAACAACAGGTCGGCGAGGGACAGAGCGGAGGTTTCCTATCGGCCTTCCTAGCACCTTTGGCAAGTTCGGTGTTTCTACCCTTGATTCGAGAGGTGCTGCTCCCGAGGTCAACCAGGTCGCGCCACCTTCGTTCGGGAGGCTAGATACATGGAACACGCACGCAAGATGGCTTTGGTAGATCCACGAATGTTGGACACGCTTCGGTCACCTCCACCTCCACTCCCGACGGATACCTTAGGTAAGAAGGTGCGAGCTCTCGATGACGAGATGACGACCATCCTCGACAGAAAGGACCTCGACGACAGGACCAAGGTAACATTGTATAATCAGGTGTTGCAACGGTATAACGTCTTGTCCGATAAACACGCCAAGGAACCGACACGAGTGATCGCAGTGAACGAGTCTGGGGCGGGGGCGGGGGCGGGGGCGGGGGCGGGGGCGGGGGCGGGGGCGGGGGCGGGGGCGGGGGCGGGGGCGGGGGCGGGGGCGGGGGCGGGGGCGGGGGCGGGGGCGGGGGCGGGGGCGGGGGCGGAGGAAGCTCCTGCTACTGCTAGCGAGATAGAGGCCGACGTCGTGGATACCGTCCCCAAGACCATGCAAGGCAGAGCCAGACGTTTGATGGAGCGTATGAAAAGAAACATGTCTTGGACCGCCCGCGGCGAACTGATCCACGAGGGTGTGCCGATTGCCGGAAGTAACGTGGTGGATCTCGTGAACGATGTGTTGCGTAAGAGAAAGACCAATCCAACGGGATGGCAACCGTTTGCAAGACAACTCCGTGCCATGAACCTGCCCATGGAGTTGGTCGGTAACGTCGCCAGGAGAGACTACATACCTCAGGCACCGACGCCAACGACATCCACTCCAGGTCGTCGTCGAATACCGGCTACTCCTCGCTCTGGCGGTAGCGCAAGAAGATCGCTCAGTTGGACACCCCTCGCTCGTCGACGCGGTCAGATGGAACATTCCATGCTCACCCCACCTCCAGAACGTCAACGCAAGGCACTGGCGTCATTGGCTAGTTGGGAAGACATTTAAGTCGTTGCAACACGCGTCCACAGCTCAGTGTGCACTGCGATGTCGAGCGATCCACAGGACACGTACTACCGTTCCGTCGTCGTTACAGCATTTTGCGTTGGACTTTACTTGATTGTTGACGCTATAGCTCGAAATCTTATACAACAGTCGCTCTGCAGGGTATGGTTACAGTACTAGATTATCGATCATTCGTCATCGTCGTGGGTGTGGTAGTGGGTCTTCTGGTGTACGTCAGCGTACTCCTCCTTACTCGTCAAGAACCGTGCTGCGCAGTAAACGTCACAACCGTCAGTCCATCGGAACTCTTTCAATGGCACCGAAGAAAGAACAACCACTTAGAACAGTCTACTTCGATCCGAAAAGGGTAGGTAGTTACGGCGGACCCGATGCCTTGCGACGCGTCACGCGCATATCAAGAAAAAAGGTTGCGAAATGGTTGTCGGAACAGGACGCCTATACCCTACACAAACCGGCTAGACGTCGTTTCAAGAGACGACGCGTCATCGTGAGCGGTCTGCATCAGCAGTGGCAGGCCGATCTCGTCGATCTGTCGAATTTGAAAAAGCACAACGACGGTATGACCTTTCTCCTCACGGTGATCGACGTCTTCTCGAGAGTGGCCTGGTGTGTTCCCATGAAGAATAAGTCCGCGGCGTCGTTGGTAGCGGCACTTGACAGCACGTTCAGCAGAGGCTGGCCAAAGATGTTGCAGACAGACCAAGGAAAGGAATTTCTGAATAAATCCGTTCAGGCTCTATTGAAGAAGCACAACATCCATCACTTCTCCACGTACAACGCGGAGATGAAGGCGTGCATCGTGGAAAGATTCAACAGAAACTTGAAGTCACGCATGTGGCGATACTTCACGAAACACCAGACGTGGCGATACCTCGACATCCGTCAGGACCTGGTGCATTCGTACAACAACACCCCCCACCGCATTATCGGCATGGCTCCGTCACAGGTGAGTTACCATAATCAAGAAGAGGTCTGTACGGTCACGACGGTAAGGGCGTGCCCAAGTTGCGCATGTCGGATCGCGTGCGTATCAGCAAGTACAAAGGTAAGTTCGTAAAAGGGTACACGGCGAATTGGAGCGAAGAGATTTTCACGATACACGAGGTTCATCCCTCCGATCCACCCGTGTATCGATTGAAGGACGATCTCGGTGAAGTGCTGGAAGGCACCTTCTATGAATTGGAGTTGCAGAAGGTGTTGGTACCCCCCGATAAACTGTTCTACGTGCAAGAGGTCCTGGACCGTCGCAAGGTAGGTGGACGAAATCAAGTTTTCGTGAAATGGTTCGGCTACCCCTCCAGATTCAACAGCTGGATAGATGCCAAGGCACTGGTGCACTCTACTATAAAGACTAGCCACGCGTTCGGTAAGACTTCAGTCGAGAAATGACACAAGACACGACAACACGAGACTTCACCACCACCGTCGTCGAACAGGAGGAACAAGAGGACGTAGTAGCAGCAGAGGACAGTACTGACGCGCAGAACGCAGAGGACAACAGCAGCAGTAGCACTCCTTGGCATCTGTTCGGTACCGTGTGTCTTAAAGAGGAAATAGTCTTTCTGTGTCAGGTGCTCGTCTTGTTTACGGTCATTCTCATAAGCATTTACAATCTGACCACAGGTCACGAGAATTCTAATCTGTGGACGGCTCTGTTGAGTAGTTCTTTGGGTTACCTGCTCCCCAATCCCACGTTGAGACGTAATGGCGACTGATTTCTACCTGACACTGCCTAGCAACGCTTCCATGAAGATGTATCCCAACAATACGTTGGCTCATTACATCACAGACTTACCTCGACTTATCGATCTGACTGGCGAGTGGGAATGCGGGTTGGCAGAAATACAGTACCCGCATACGTGGTACAACGTTACAGAGGAAGATGTCTGGTTCTTCCTCAATGAGAACAGTCCTACGGGTCTTATCCCAAGTATGAAGTTAGCCTCTGGGTATTACAGAGGTCCTGTGATATTGATGAAGCGTGTAAACAGGGGTCTGCAACTTATGTCAACGGACAAGGCACAAGCTAAATTGAGCTACAGCACGATCACTCAAAAAATGACGTTGCACATGTCATACAACACAGTGTTCACCATACCGTACCACAGTGCGTTGGGACCTATGTTAGGATTTCGTGAGTCGATCGTCACCAGTCCGCCGGCACCAGGCAGCACACGCCAGCGCGATAACCCGAGACCAGTTGGAACGTCAGCCACCGTGATTATACCACCGCCACCTACACACCGTTCCGATGGTCCGTACCCCTTCCGTAAAGAGGCCGAACACGTGGTGCAGATGAATCAAGGGTTCGATACCATATACGTCTACACGGACGTCGTGGAGTCTGGCATAGTAGGTGACAGTGTCGCACCTTTGTTGCGAGCCCTTCCAGTTAGCGGACGTCACGGCGAAACTGTATCCGATAGGTTCACTAACATTCACTACGTGCCTCTGTTGTACTCGCACTTCAAGTCGATAGAAATCGATATGAGAGACGACACCGGACGGCGCGTGCCATTCGAGTACGGTAGAGTGACGGTGACGCTTCATTTACGACGGCGCAGGACCGGACTGTTCTGAAGATGAATTACAACGAATATTACGCGCGTCAGGCGGGTGGTGCACTGCCCTACTTCGCCGGTGCCCAATACCAGCGGGGTTACGGACTAGGCAGTCTGTTCAGCGGTTTGCTGCGCAGCGCCATGCCACTCATCAAGAGAGGTGCCTTGGCGTTGGGAAAGGGGGCGTTGAAGACTGGCGTGCGCATAGCCGACGACGTCATGTCTGGACAGAGCATAAAAAAGGCAACCAAACGACGCGTCGCAAATGCCGGTAGGAATCTGATGCGTGGTCTTGTGGTTCCTGGCGTGCGACCTCGTAAACGTATAAAACGCGCGCCGGCAAAGAAAGGAGTCACTTTAACAAAGAGACGACGCAAGAGACAGACGTCCACGAAACGCGAGGCCGACATTTTCGATAACGACGACGATGGCATTCGTACATAGACAGTCGTGCGAAGGGGTCAAGAGCGAGCTGGATCTCTTTACCGTACCAACCACTCAGACCAGCATCATCGACAGTCACGTAGTGGAACATCAGCCCATGTCCTCTCTGGATTCGGGTGGACCGATAGAATTCCTCATACCCGGATCGGGCGACGATTACCTGGATCTCGCCAACACGATGCTGCACGTGCAGGCGAAGGTGACACGAGCCAACGGGGACGATCTCGACTTGGCCGATCCCGTGGGACCGGTGAATAACTGGATGCATGCACTGATCAGTCAAACCGACGTCTCCCTGAACGGTACGCTCGTGACCTCTTCGACCAACACGTATGCGTATCGCTCCTACATAGAGACGCTGCTCGGCTACGGTCCCGATGCCAAGGACACGCAACTGACGAGTCAACTGTGGTACAAGGACACGGCCACTCGCATGGATGCCGTCGAGATAGCCGACGGACCCGCAGCTAACGCTGGGTTCGTGGCTCGACGAGAGAACATCGTGAGGAGCCGTGTTGTCGATATGATGGGCCGTCTCCAAGTGGACCTCTTTCTGCAGGATAAATTCCTCATCAACGGCGTCGATGTCAAGATCCGACTGGTGCGTAGTAAACCTGCTTTTGCACTCATGGCTGGTGGGGCCAACCCCGATTACAAGATACAAATAGTAAATGCCACCTTGTTTCCAAAGAAAGTCACCCTGAATCCGAGCGTGCAGATAGCACACGTCAAGGCTATGGAGAAGGGTACGGTCAAGTATCCGATGCGATCCGTCGAGTGCAAGGTGTACTCCATTCCTGCCGGCACTCGCTCGCACACGTACGAGAACCTGTTCCTCGGTACCCTGCCGAAACGTCTGGTGCTGTGCTGCATCGATAACGATGCCTACAACGGAGCGTACGACAAGAATCCCTTTCACGCCAAGAACAACGCCATCAACTTCCACGCGGTGTACGTGGACGGACGTCAGATACCCTCCAAACCTTTCCAACCGAATTTCGATGACGACCTCTTTGTCAGGAGCTACATGAGTCTGTTCTCGTCGACCGGTAAGTTGTGGCAGGACGAAGGGAACGGACTGACTCGCAGCGACTACCGACACGGCTACACCTTCTTCGGTTTCGACCTGACCCCCGATCAGTGCGACGGTCCCTGCTTCCATCTGGTACAAAGGGCAACCTGCGCATAGAAATGCATTTCCACAACGCGCTGCTGAACACCGTCAACGTCGTCGTCTACGCCGAGCTCGAGTCCGTGCTGGAAATCGACAAGAATCGCAACATCATCTACGACTACTGAGATGGACACACTGCAGATTGCTAGACTACTTGCGGTGGACCCGCGCACCAGATCGATATTTCGCGGCGTCGTACCCAAAGACGGACTGCCCACTACGATAGACGGCACTCTGCCCGCAGCCTTCGTGTGCAACACCGACGACGGTGACGCACCGGGCGAACTTTGGATAGCGCTGTACCTGGACGCCAACGGACGCGGCGAATACTTCTGCTCGTACGGTCTGCCGCCTCGTCACGCGGCGTTCCGCACCTTCCTGAACAAACACTGTTCCGAATGGACTCATAATACCAAGATACTTCAGAGTCCTCTGTCTAACGTTTGCGGACAATGTTATGTTGCTTATGTAATGCTTCGTTGTAAAGGTTCTTCTATGAAGACTTTCGTAAACGCTTTCCACACTAATCTGGTTGCTAACGATTGTCGCGTGTTCGATTGGACGAAACTACTGAAAAAGGGTATACCCTACTATCGTATATCGTACATAGACTGATGTTCTCTGGCGTGTGATGATAAACAACCTATTCGGCACCGATTCAGTAGCTATTGATTGCCGCGTATTTGATTGGCTTAAAACAGCTGCGATATGGTAGACTGTATTATCGCTCGTAGCAGTACACATCGTTCGAGCCTCTGGCGAGGTGGTTGCACCACCCGTAAGCTCGCGACCTCTGGCGTGATGGTAAACATCCGCAAGTCGCCTCGTCATCGATCATCCTCGAGCCTCTGGCGAGGTGGAAACACCCCTAAGCTCGCGACCTCTGGCGCGATGGTCAACATCCGCAAGTCGAATCATCATCGTAGTATTCGTCACATATTCATCGTAGTCGTAGTAGTGATATTACACGCTACCCTTGATGTATCGCCATGCTGCTTGTGTTACTCAATAAAATACGTGTGCACTCGTACCATACCGTGTTGCGTTGATTTCTCGTCTCCATTAGTCCCTTTGATAGTTGATATAATTAACGACCCTATTATTAATTACCATTTGCTTTGATGATAACTAATGACCCTATTTTTAATTGCTACGTATGAATCGTCAGGGTTAAGCAGTAAGTGTTCATTACTGGGCGGCTCTTTTGAGGTCCCATTACTGCACTATAACTACTTACGTCTTTGCTACGTACTGGCACAACGTAGTTGCAGTACGTGGACACGACGTAAGTAGAACGTAATACTGTTACGTTGTTGTTACGTATTGTCACAACGTAGATAGACTACGTTGACACAACGTTAATAAAGCGTAATTCCTGACGTTACCAAACCATTACCTTCATACAACGTTGCATATACGTAGTGTGATTGCTGGGATGCAATAGTGTACATTATTGAGTCGATTACTGGAGTATATAGCAGTTATCACAATACATAATACAACGTTTTATTTTACAAACACTTATTTCTGGCCTACATCACTCCCTCAAACAGGCCGAGATCACTGACTAGACAAGAAGAAGCTTTATCTAACATCGGTTTTTACAGAAAATTAGAGGCCGAGATCACTGCCGCACAGGCCGAGTTCACTGTCGGACACTTATTTCTGGCCAACATCATGCCCTCAAACAGGCTGAGATCACCGGCAACGTTCTATTTATATCTGCGCAGCTAGCCAAGTTAAGAGGCTACTGACGTCACTTATATAAAAGATACATTTATCTTATTTAAAGTACGAAATATGATAGCAGTAAGCTTAATAGCATTGTAACTTGCATGCGTTAACGTGTGTTGGATACAGAAAACAAAACGTGGATTTTGTCGGGAGGATATGATGTACGTACTAGCTGGCGATGTATTGAGCCTCATGGGCACAACTCGAGAAAAGTAGGGGTGACCACAGTCACTGACGTAACTGCAACGCAGGACAGCTATTTCGGGACCGTGAGGGAAGCCCGTCGCGACCGTTGACCAATCCCATGCGCGCTTCACTGACACGAACCGCGCGACGCGGAGCGGTGACTGACCAATCACATGCGCGCTTCACTGACATGGGTGGCGCTTCATAGTATGGTAGCGGGCGCAGCCGCGGGTCGAAGAGGTACAACGGAGGAGCGCCTGTCGAGTATGGAGCGCCGGCTTGAAGCTTCTGACAAGATGTTGTAGGAAGTCCACGCAATGGTGCGTGGTCTGCAACAACTGCCGGCGACCAACGCCCTACCTGCGCCGCCTCCAATAGAGGTCCCTGTGGCAATGGCGGCGTCTGCTGGGGGGAGCCCATCGTTCCGCCCTTGGCTAACATCAAGTCGGGTGGTGTCATCTGCGACAGGCGCTCCACCAAGCCCCGTTCCAAGACCATATCTTCAGGTATCCATACAGGAAATGAAGTACACACTCTCCCCAGGGCATCCCAAGATCTAGTAGCCTCGTTTGCAACTTCAGCCCTATCCCGTCATTCCCGCGTGTCTGACAACTCAAAGCCCAGATTTGGACCGGGGAATACGTTAGTATTTCCTCATTGTTGCATGACTCCTCACCACAAAGCTATTCTGACGACGAGACCCCCATGTTCTGTGTCGCCCCTAGGGCAAGGAGCAGCACTGTGTCGTTTGACCAATGGCTACAGGGTTTCGAAATTTATATGTCTGTCTTTCTACTTCAGCCGCAACACATGGCAGAATCACACAACATGCTCATGTACATCCAGACGGTTCGTTCATTATGTAACCGGCATGGTTACTGGACATTTAGTAATTTATAATTGCCTCACCAATCACCCCACCGGTCACCCAGCAAAGGTCACGCGAGGATACCTGAGGAGCACAGGGTTGATGGCGCCATTACTTGCCACCATATGGCAGCACCCTGGGTAATCTATAGATAATCTAGTTAATTAGTTATTATTATTATAACTATTTGTCTTATGGTTAATTGCATTTATTGTGTCCGTTGCTGGTCCTGTTACTAATAATTAAGTTGGTTAAATAAAAAATTTACCCAAGAGACAGTGGTCACATGTGGTCAGGGGAGGGGCTGTGTCCCAGTGGGCCAGGCTGATCCCACTGTCAACAAGACAACAACAACCCTGTTTTGGTAAGTTTCTAAATACTTTGTTATACCTTAGAAAATGAATTCTTTCAATTTACAATGGTACCAAAATGTCTACTAGAGAATCTTCCATCTTTCTATGTAAACATATTTATATGTTCAGTTGTAATTACTTAATAGTGACTCAGATTACTGATGTGCTAAGAAGATGGGGAGCAAATGAACTGTCTGGACGTTAGGGAGGAATGTCTCCACCAGTTGTCTGTTAGCAGCTAGGGCTTAATGACATTTTGAAAGCTTGTAGCCAGTAGCTGGTAGAACAGGTTAGAAAGTTAAGTTTATTCATGTTTAGTACTGTTACATAGTTAATGTATTATGATGGACAAAATACATTATGCAGGGACTATACATGTGTGGTATAATTATATAACATTCTGTACAGTTAAGCCAGAATCAGACTGGAGCACTCTCCCTCTCTTTGATGTTGTCGTGATTAATCACCATGTGGCACTGGCTGGGTAGGGTTTGTGAAATATTCCCAAGGGACAAGTGCTTGAGAGCAAGCTGGGGCCACACTAGATAGTAACTTGTAAACAGGGATCTAGTGTTGGTTTGATCATTTAATGTAGTATTGGTATCTTGATACATTTCTGGTGACACCATTCTGTTAGCATACATATAATAATGTAGTTAGTCACTCTTTTGTTTATTCATTTACAACTGATAATTGGTTGCATATCATTTACAGGTGCAGATGACCCCCTGTAAAATGCAGGATGTGGTTGCACTGAGTCGGTGCTCAGACACAGTTTTACATTTTTGATTAGGCCTGCAGTGCCCAGTTGGGGTGAGCATTGTTATTTTGGTTTTATGGGTTGTCATGAAGTATTACTATTAGGTTAGGAAACATTTCATTTGACGGTCATCCATCACTATCTTAAGGTACAAATTATAGACACTGCATATATATATATATATATATATATATATATATATATATATATATATATATATATATATATATATATATATATATATATATATATATATTCCTTTAGTGGGGTTGGGCCACCACCTGCACACAGGTGGGGCCGGGGGTTTATTCCCCCACTTTTGTGTATATCATTGTAAATACTCTAGCTAGCACTATATACATATAATTATGTATGCTTGTCTGCACATAGGTATTTTTCCCTCTTTGTATGCTGTCGCTTTGTTTAAGAGCAGCAAGGGTTTTTGGTAAAGACTGTCTTCGGCAGTTGCTAGCTACAGTAGAACATATCAATAATGTTAAATCTTATCTGGTATTGTTTACTAATTGATCATACACATCAGCTTAATACCAGGCTGTGCACAATTTGTGGCAGACTTAGTCACTATTAGTGTGTGCACAGCGGCAATCCTTGTTGTGTATGAATAAAATTGGATTGCCCGTTACCAACCTACCAAGTAGTTGGTGTATTTATACAAACAGAGAAAGGTCTGCACAAGCGTGTCCCCATTTCATTGTAAACACAAATACACCGGGAGTCGACGGGGTATCGAGCTGGAAAACACACGAAATATATATATATATATATATATATATATATATATATATATATATATATATATATATATATATATATATATATATATATATATATATATATATATATATATATATATATATATATATATATGTGTGTGTGTGTGTGTGTGGGTATTAGTACTGATTTGTGTAATCGTAGTCTCCAAGGATTGTGTACCTTTATATGTTATAAGGGATGTTAAGCATAACTGATATTGTGTTATTCATGGAGTACATCAAATTTGTATTAATTGTAGCTGCATTTTTAGCTGAGTATATTTGTTGTACACTTCACCACTTAGG